>MDKH01008677.1:0-12253 GCA_005239495.1 Nicotiana undulata | reverse complement strand
TGTGAAATTTATGAATAAATTGATATGATATGTCTGGTGGGAGCGGGTTGCACGCCACAACAAAGAGTGATAAGGGTGGACAGGTGGGATCGGGTTGCACGCCGCAACAGGAGTAATAAAGGTGATATATTCAGGGAGGAGCAATAAGGGAGGACAGGTGGGAGCGGGTTGCACGCCGCAACAAGGAGAGATAAGGGAGGACATTTATATTTTACTGATATTCAAAGAAAATAATGTTTTGAAAATCTTAAAGGTTGATTTTACTATTCTTTATATATTTTGGCACTATTTTTATTTAAAGATAAAGTTTGAAAATTTGGAAATTTATTTGAGAATGGGTTATACCTGAGACCTGAAAAAGGCAGCTGAGTTATTTTAATTTGTTGCAGCATTTATTTATTTACTTATTTGTTTAGATTTTCTTCTTGCTTTATTAATTATTGTTGTTACTGATTATATTGTTAATGCCCCGCCTTAGCCTCGTCACTACTTCGTCGAGGTTAGGCTCAACACTTACTCAGTACATGGGGTCGGTTGTACTGATACAACACTCTGTGCTCTTTTGCACAGATCCAGGTACTAGTCAACAGTAGAGGATTTCAGGACGACCACCTATTCATTCGGAGACACGAGGTATAGCTGCCGGCGTTAGGAGATCCTGAGAGTCTTCTCGTATTTTCATAACGCTGTTTTATTATATTCAGAACAATTATACTATTTCTTTCAGCCCAGTATTTGTAGTATTGTTTAGTAGTTCGTGAATTGTGACACCAGACCCTGGGGTAGTCTTAGATTTATTTATATAGTTATCTCGTGGTTCGTTTTATTCAATTGGTCATTATTATTATTTTATTTTATTTTTGTTGGGAATTATTTTAATTTAGTTCATTTTAAATTTATTTATTTATGCTTAAGTAATTAATTAAAGAAATTAGTTACTCAACTTCTAACATTGGCTTGCCTAGAAACTGTGGTGTTAGGCGCCATCGCGATCCCTAAGGTTGGGAATTTGGGTCGTGACAAGTGGGTATCAGAGCACTAGGTTGCTTAGGTCTCACAATTCACGAACAAACTTGGGAGAGGCTGAAGGATCGGTATGGAGACGTCTGTACTTATCTCTCAGAGGCTATGAAGTTAGGAACAATTTCACTTCTATTATACTCTACTCGTGCGAATTTATTATACCATTGATGATTGAACTTGTCTATTCTTATTCTCTCACAATTCTCGACAACACGCAATGCGTCTACAACCGGACAAGAGATGAAGCCCCAATGACATCTACGATTAGGGGAAAAGACAGAAGCAGAGCTCATTCTAAAGCTCGAACATCAGCACCTATTCTACAGTCTCGAATGGATCTAGACGTGTAGGTTCTATTTCAGCCGGTACATGTTTGACTAGTCTAGATTCCAGAAGGATTCATAGATACTCCAGTATTTCATAACATGGGAATAATTTGGAAAGCAACTTGAATTATATGAGCTGTGAAGTTTAACATTGTCTATTATCAAACATTGTGACCTAGGACTTCGTGCTAAGTGAGGAAGTCCAATGTCAAGGGATAAATTGAGGGAGCCAAGTGTTATATCGATTTTAGCCTGGAATGTATAAGGCCTGAGATATTGCAAGAGATAAAGCTGGGACTTGCGGAATGTCGGCCTCCTTAATAACCCCATACCTCAGTACCCAAGGAGTTATATGAACAACTTTGAATCTACAGAAGGTCTACTTAGCGTGGAAGTCACAGTTGCGGATTTTGGGGTACTCCAGAGGGAGTACAGTGGTTAACAAGCTTCTAGACTATACGGTTCGTGCCAAGAATTATCGGTATAGAGCTCTATTTTGGTGATCATTGTGTGTCAATGGGGATGAGAGTTACCCCAAAGGAATAGAAAAGAGTATATGAATAAGTGGGGCAGCTCAGCAGTGTTGAGTTAACATAGAAAGAGAAGAAATTGGCCGCCGGTATTTGTAGCAAGCCTACGAAGAGGATGACCATCCAATGCAACATCAATTACTTGACTTAGTTCTCATAAATGCTTTTGAAAGAGTTGTTTCTCGGACTCTCCATAATATGTGGCGCATAAGGTTTGAACAGTTGCGTCAGGTCATCTGACGGTGTCAGAATATGCCATTAGGTTCGATAAGTTATCCCATCATACTCCTACTTTGATTTATCTAGCCAGAGAGCAAGTCCACAGACTCATTAAATGACTCAATTATGACTATAAAATTTTGTGCGACTCAGGGCAAGTTGATACTTTATGTAGGCTAGTGGTAGAAATTGTCCTAGACTTGGGAGAGTCACATTTCATCAGAGCACTCAGGCGACGTGACCCATTGCATTTACAATTCAATCTACATGACCAACTAAGGAAAAAAGGGATCGGAATGTCGAAGGTGGAGGTCAGATTCCTAGAGGTGGAGACCCAACCTGTTGATATATTTTCTATGGTATGGCTGAGATCGTTACATTAAATGGTGCCATTACACGAACCATCTCTAATTATTATAAAGTGATAATTCCTGAACTTAATTCGGTTATGCGTATTTAATAAAGTTCTCCTAATATGCTCCACTCTCAGGTGAGCTTCATAACTCTACTTATGGGAACACTTGCATTGGGAAACTCTATGGAGGTAGCTATGTCTATCATCACGTGTTGTAATTTTGTCAACGAAAAATATTTAAAAGAAGGAAAAAGGAAGGTTTCGAGTGGCGCGATATGCATATTACTTGTGATTCAGAATTGAGGACGAGATCCTCGCGTTTTAATATGATCTGGTATGCTTAAACCGGGCTACGAGCCGCGATGGAAGTTATGTAACGATGAGATCCTTGTGATGAAAATTCTTGTGTTTAAATTCTCCCTTGTGAATTAATTTTTTTTTTACTATAGTACTGGTAGGGAGTCATGCCTGTTATGGTATTCAAAAATTTCTGTGTAATAATAATAATAATAATAATAATAATAATAAATAAATAAATAAATAAATAAATAAGTAAATGAATTAATTAACTATCTGTGCATAATTTGCCAAATTCGTGCTATAATTATGGAGCCTTAACCTACAAGGTAGGTGCCCGCCCATGTGGCGTTAAATGCGGCACGTTAATTCGGGTATATAATTATAAGGTCTTCATGAATCGCACCTCGTTATCAATATTGTGAAGGTTTGAAAGGAGATTATTGTTAACGTGAAGCTGTTTGATAATTCTGTAATTGGCTATGAACAACTATTAAGAAAATAGAGGCCGTCAAGAACTGGCCTAGACCCATTACAGCCACGGAGATTAGGAGTTTCTTGGGTTTGGCGGGTTACTACCGTCGTTTTGTGGAGGGGTTCTCAGCCATAGCAGCCCCAATGACTATATTGACTCAGAAAGGTGCCCCATTCAAATGGTCAGACGAGTGTGAGGCGAGCTTTCAGAAGCTCAAGACAGCCTTGACTTCAGCACCGGTGTTGGTGTTACCTTTAGGTTTGAGTTCTTTTATGGTGTATTGTGACGCTTCCCAAGTTGGACTCAGAGCAATATTGATGCAGGATGGCAGGGTGATTGCATATGCGTCTCGGCAACTAAAAGTCCATGAGAAGAATTGCCCTGTTCATGACTTAGAGTTGACAGCCATTGTTCATGCATTGAAAATTTGGAGGCATTATCTTTATGGCGTGCCATGTGAGGTTTTCACTGACCATCGCAGTCTCCAGTATTATTCAAGCAAACGGATTTTAATTTGAGGCAGCAGAGATGGTTAGAGTTATTGAAGGATTATGATGTTACCATATTGTATCAACCAGAGATGGCCAACGTGGTGGCCGATGCATTTAGTAGAAAAGCAGTGATTATGGGCAACCTTGCATATATTCCATTCGGTGAGAGGCCGTTAGCCGCAGATATTCAGGCATTAGCTAATCCGTTCGTGAGGTTGGATATTTCGCCCATCAGTGTTCTAGCTTGTACAGTCGCTCGGTCTTCTCTAATTGAGCATATCCGGGAGCGACAGGATGATGACCCGCATTTGATGGTCCTTAGGGATACAGTTCAGCACAGTGGTGCCAAGTAGGTTACCGTTGGAGAAGACGGTGTTTTGAGGATGCAGGGTTGTATATGTGTACCTAATGTTGACGACCTTCGTGAGTTGATCCTTAAGGAGGCTCACATTTCTAAGTATTCGATTCATCCAGGTGCAGCCAAAATGTACCAAGACTTGAGGCAACATTATTGGTGGAGAAGGATGAAGAAGGACATTGTTGCGTATGTGGCTCATTGCTTAAATTGTCAGCAGGTAAAGTATAAGCATAAGAGACCTGGTGGTTTGCTTCAGCAGATAGAGATTCCTGAGTGGAGGTGGGAGCGTATTAGTATGGACTTCGTTGTGGGGCTTCCACGGACCCAGATGAGATTCGATGCGGTTTGGGTTATTGTGGATAGGATGACTAAATCAGCACACTTCATTCTTGTGGCTAGTACTTATACTTCAGAGCGGTTGGCTGAGTTGTATATTTAGAAGATTGTTCGCCTTCATGGGGTGCCCGTGTCTATCATTTCTGATCGGGATACGCAGTTTACTTCGCACTTTTGGAGGGCAGTTCAGCGTGAGTTGGGTACCCGAGTAGAGTTGAGTACAATATTTCACCTTCAGACCGACGGGCAGTCCGAGCGTACCATTCAGATATTGGAGGACATGCTCCGCGCTTGTGTTATCGACTTTGGGGGTTCATGGGATCAATTCATGCCGTTAGCTATCAGTCGAGAATTTAGATGGCTCCTTATCAGGCGTTATATTATAACGACCCAGCCGGTCGTTTTGCGTATTAGGATCCCGTTTCCCTGACTGAAACCTCCCTTAGTGGCTATTCGTGCTTTACGACTCGCGGGAGCGGGTGGTTCGGGATTTGGGAATGATTTGGATGATTTAGGAATACTTGGTTCCTTAAGGTTGGCATATTTGGCCAAGTTTGACTTCGGTCAACATTTCGAGCAAACGACCTCGGAATCGAGTTTTGACAGCTCCAGTAGCTCTGTATAATGATTTCGGACTTGGGCGTATGTTCGGCTTGGGTTCCTGATGACCCGGAAGCATTTCGGAGCCCAAAATGGAAATCAGGATTTCCTTATCTTTGAAATTTGGGTTGGGACGTGAATTTATGCTATCGAGATACGAATGGAATTCCGGGATCAGGAATAGTTCCGTATAGTCATTTATGACTTGTATGTAATATTTGAGGTCATTCCGAGTAGTATAGACCCGTTCGGCGCAATGATATGAAATCTAGAGTTCTTAAAGTCTTAAGTTTGAATTCAAGGGGTTTGGAGGGTGATTTCAAGTTCTAGTGATGTTTTGAGTGTTCCGTGAAGTCGAGCGAGTCCGTCATATGATTTGGGACTTGTTGGTATATTTTGTAGGAGGCTCGAGTGGGCCCAGGGGCTTCCCGAACCCCGCACGGGGCCAAAAACCAGCAAAATCCACTGTTGGTGTGGCTATTTCTGGTGTGACCGCACCTGCGGTCCCAGCCTCGCAGATGCGAAAAGCCCATAGACCCCTCTACTTCCGCAGGTGCGGACTTGTGCCGCTGGTGCGAGTCCGCTGGTGCGGAAATCCTCCGCAGGTGCGAGTCCGCTGGTGCGGAAATCCTCCGCAGGTGCGAGTCCGCTGGTGCGAAAATCCTCTGCAGGTGCGAGTCCGCTGGTGCATACTTTCCCTCACAGGTGCGACCCTAGCTCCCAGGCCCATCCTCCGCAGGTGCGGCCAATTCTTCACAGGTGCGGGACCGCACCTGCGGTCCCAAAGTCGCAGGTGCGAAAATCCCTGCGGGCAGCCTACATTTAAGTTCCAAACACGGGTCTTCTTCATTTTTCGACCATTTCACCTCCATTAGAGAGTTCTAGGAGCTTCAAGAACCTGCTCTTGACCCAAACTCAGTAGAGCTAAGTAAATTGTTTTCATTTATCTAGTTTCAAACATGAATTAACAAAGAAATTAACTATTAATTCTTGGAAAAATCTAGGTTTTGGGTTGTAAATGGGATTTTTGGAAAATTTATGAATTACCCCTTCTTAGCCATTGAATTCCTAAATAAATTATGTAATTACGATCCTTAGACTACGGGTAATTTAATCCTTTAAGAATTTTCAAAATCCGAAAGTTTGGGCCCGGGGTCGAAATTTCAAACATCGCCAAGAATGTTAAATTTTAGGAACTCTTGCTAATTCTCCTTCTTGAACCTTAAATTGATTCAATTATGCTATGTTTGGCTAGTTGTGAACCGTCAAGAGTAGTTTCGGAGTTTCGGGCGCATCTTTTGATCCGGTCCTTGGTCCGAGGAGTGCTTTTATCGAGGTGAGTCTCCTTTCTAACCTCGTAAGAGGAAAATTGTCCCTCTAGGTAACCTTTATTGCTATGTGATCGTGTTTGGGGGCTACGTACGCACCGAGTGACGAGAGTCCGTACGTAGTGGCTATTACTGCTTCGTCCGGGTAGTTAGGACACAACATGTTCATTGTTTTTCCCTGTTGTAGCATAAATGTGACTTGTATACTTGTGTGATTGGTATTGTTGTCTTTGAACGTTGTGATACCTGGCTTGATTTAAGTGTGATAAGAGAATCACGGGATGGGATCGGGCCGTACGCCACGGCAGAGTGATGATTGATTATATTGTGGGATCGGGTCGTACGCCACGGCAGAGTGATGATTGATTATATTGTGGGATCGGACCGTACGCCACGACCGAGTGATGAGAGAGTATATTATGGGATCGGGCCGTACGCCACGAAGAGATTGATACTACAGGGTGGGATCGGGCCGTACGCCACGGCGAGATTGAGACTACAGGGTGGGATCGGGCCGTACGCCACGACGAGATTGAGACTACAGGGTGGGATCGGGCCGTATGCCACGACGAGATTAAGACTACAGGGTGGGATCGGGCCGTACGCCACGGCGGAGCGATGTGAGTGAGTACCATATGGGAGCGGGCCGTACGCCACGACGGATACCAAACTTGTTTGATTTGAGATTGTTACTTGATGTCGGATATTGATGTACTTGATTATTTGTTTACTTGCCTACAGTTTTCCTTACATCCTACTTACTTTATTACTGTTGGACCTTAGTGAGTATCGGGTCGACCTCTCGTCACTACTTTTTCGATATTAGACGGGATACTCACTAGGTACATATTTATGTATGTACTCATGCTGCACTTTCCTTTCTTTCTGCACTTGATTGTGCAGGTCCAGAGGCTGGTCCGTCTGATTATCAGTCCAGTGTTAGATATTGACCGAGTGGCTATACTTCACGGTGAGCTGTCCTCCTTGGCGACTTTCTGGCAGCACCCTGGAGTTTCTTTGTCATGTTTATCTGTCTTTTGTTCAGACTGAGGCTCAATATATATATATATATATATTTCAGTTATTGTATATTCAGTAGTTGCCCGTGACACTCGTGACACTAGTTCCTGGTACACACGTAGTGTATATTTTGGGATATTGGGCTGTATATCTATGTATATGCCTTAGCTTGGCTAGGCCTTTATTATGCTTTACTACTGTATCAGGCCGATATTTTGCTCGTTCTGTTTAAAATTAGTAGTTGTTGAGAATTTAACTAAAAAAGGGAAGGGTAACACCTAGTGCGTTTCGTATTGGCTTGCCTAACCCCGCAGTTGGGTGCCATCGCAACCTGAATTAGGATTTGGGTCGTGACAACGTGGTATCAGAGCTTTAGGTTCACGTTGTCTCTCGAGTCACGGGCAAACCCAGTAGAGTCTTGCGGATCGGTACGAAGACGTCTGTACTTATCTTCAGGAGGCTATAGGGTGTTAAGAAACTCGTTTTGTTCATATCCTATCGTGCAACCGATGATGTACTCAAATCTGTTCTTCTACTCTCTCACAGATGGTGAGGACACGTGCTTCACATGTTCCTGATCCAGGGGAGGTTGCTACCCCCGCCGCTCGAGGCCGTGGTAGGGGCAGGGGTAGGGCTTCTGTTCGTAGGAGGGGGCGAGGGTGTCCCAGAGCTGTACCGGTCGCACTGATTGAGGACCCTTATGTTGAGGAGCTGGATGAGCTGCCTCCAGTAGCTCCACCACCAGCTGATTTTATGATGGCGCTGCGCTTCTAGGAGGTCATGGGCCGTATGCTGAGGTTCATGGATACTATGTCACAGGAGGGTGTACTTCCATCAGATCCTGCTGCTTCTCAGGCAGGAGGGGGAGTTCAGACCTCTACCGCTCAGGCTACAGGACCAGCAGCAGCAGTACATCGTACTCCAGATATTCCACCAGTGATTGTGGTTCAGCCTGGGGTGGCAGCACCAGAGCCCAGGCCAGTTGCAGAGATAGACCAGCAGAAGCTGCTGGGTAGATGGACCCAT
Source organism: Nicotiana undulata (assembly GCA_005239495.1). Lineage (NCBI taxonomy): Eukaryota > Viridiplantae > Streptophyta > Magnoliopsida > Solanales > Solanaceae > Nicotiana > Nicotiana undulata. The sequence continues at coordinate 3,869 of MDKH01008677.1, read as the reverse complement.
CTTCGCCCTCCGACCTTCGGGGGTGAGAGGGGAGAGGATGCACAGGATTTTATCGAGAGGTGCAAGGACAGACTGCACAACATGAGGATACTAGAGTCACATGGGGTAGATTTCATGACCTTCCAGCTTGAGGGCGGAGCTCGCCGCTGGTGGCAGTCTTATATACTCAGTAAGTCAGCAGGGTCTCCACCGGTTACTTGGGATCAATTTACTCAGTTATTCTTGGACCGATACATTCCACCGTTTGAGAGGGAGGAGCTGCGAGGTCAGTTTGAGAGGTTAGAGCAGGGGCAGATGTCTATGTAAGATTATGAGGCTAGGTTCCCAGAGTTATCCCGCCATGCTCTCATGATATTGCCCACAGATGCTGAGAGGGTTCGACGGTTTGTGGCAGGCTTACATCCGGGTATCAGGACTTCCATGGCCAGAGAGGTAGAGATGGGTACCCCATATCAGCTTGTAGTCGAGATAGCTCGACGTAACGAGGGTTACCGTGTGAGGGGCAGAGAGCAGGGTCAGCCAGGTCAGCAGGGTCAGCATGACAAGAGGGCCAGGTTTGCAGGCGACTTCAGAGGGGCTCCAGCTAGGGCCAGGGGTCAGTACGGAGGTGTCCAATTCAGCAGGCCTTCCTATTCAGCACCTCCAGTACCTCCTAGGGTTGTTCCAGCCAGGCCCCAGTTTAGCTTCATGCTAGAGCGCTCCTATCATCCTCCAGCCATCCGGAGTGCACCCAACAGTTATTCTAGCCATCAGAGATCCTCCAGTTCTTATCTCAGTGCTTTACCAGAGGATTCACACCGCTCTTCAGCTATTCAGGGTTCCTCCTCTTCAGGGCAGCGAGCAGTAGTGCCAGGGGGTTGCTTCGAGTGTGGGGATCTGAGCCACATGTGGAGGTTTTGTCCCAGGTATCGGAGCAAGGTCGTGCAACAGAGCCAGTAGCCTATGATTACAGCACCAGCAGCACGACCACCTAGGGGTGGAGGTCAGGTTGGCAGGGGCCGTCCTAGAGGGGGAGGCCAGTCAGGAGTGGGTCGTTCAGTTCCAGCTCGTCCTGGGGGAGCTCAGGCATCAGGTGCTCTAGCCAGATTTTATGCTATTCCATACAGGGCAGACACAGTGGCATCAGACGCTGTGATTACAGGTATTATTTCGGTCTGTGGTAGAGAGGCTTCAGTGCTATTTGATCCAGGGTCTACATATTCATATGTTTCAGCATTATTTGCCCATTCTCTGGATGTTATTTGTGAGTCTTTGGGTTCTCCCTTGTATGTATCCACTCCTGGCTTGTATGATTACTTTCTGTGGGTTTGAGACCAGAGCCGACCTGTTGTTGCTTGATATGGTTGATTTCGAGGTTATTTTGGGCATGCATTGGCTATCTCCTCATCATGCTGTCTTAGATTGTCATGCCAAGACAGTTACACTGGCCATGCCTGAGTCGCCGAGGTTAGAGTGGAGGGGTGTTTCAGTTAGTGCCTTCAGCCGGGTCATTTCCTTCATGAAAGCTCGGCATATGGTCAAGAAAAGGTGCCTGTCTTATCTTGCTTATGTGCGGGACACCACCACCGAGTCTCCTACCATTGATTTAGTGCCTGTCGTTCGGGAGTTTCCAGATGTGTTTCCTTCAGATCTTCTAGGCATGCCTCCAGATCGAGATATAGATTTCTGCATTGACTTGGCTCTAGATACTCAACCTATTTCCATTCCTCCTTATAGTATGGCTCCTAAGGAGCTAAAGGAACTGAAGGAACAACTTGAGGAGTTGTTGGCCAAGGGATTTATTAGGCCAAGTGTGTCGCCGTGGGGTGCTCCGGTCCTATTTGTGAAGAACAAGGATGAGTCTATGCAGATGTGTATTGACTACCGCCATTTGAATAAAGTGACCATCAAGAACAAGTATCCTCTGCCGCGCATTGACGATTTGTTTGATCAGCTACAGGGTGCTCGTGTGTTCTCTAAGATTGATCTGAGGTCAGGTTATCACCAGTTGAAGATTCGAGCTTCTGATGTCCCGAAGACTGCATTTCGCACCAGATATGGCCATTATGAGTTCTTAGTGATGTCCTTTCGCTTGACTAATGCCCTAGCAGCCTTCATGGACTTGATGAATAGGGTATTCAAGCCGTATATTGATTCATTCGTGATTGTTTTCATTGATGATATATTGATCTACTCACGGATCCTGGGTGAGCACGAGCAGCATTTGAGGGTTGTGCTTCAGACCTTACGAGAACAGAAGCTATATGCTAAATTCTCCAAGTGTGAGTTCTAGTTAGATTCTGTGGCATTCTTGGGGAATGTGGTGTCCGGTGAGGGTATCAAGGTTGATCCGCAGAAGATTGAGGCAGTGTAGAGTTGGCCACGTCCTACTTCAGCTTTGGAGATCAGGAGTTTCCTGGGCCTAGCAGGTTATTACCGTCATTTCATGAAAAGAATTACCCTGTGCACGATTTGGAGTTGGCGGAGATTGTTCATGCTTTGAAGATATGGCTGCATTATCTATATGGTGTATCTTGTGAGGTCTATAAGGACCACCGCAGCCTGCAGTACTTGTTTAAGCAGAGGGACATTAATTTGAGGCAGCGGAGGTGGCTTGAGTTGTTGAAAGACTATGATCTCACAATTTTGTATCACCCGGGCAAGGCAAATGTAGTGGCGGATGCTTTGAGCAGGCGGGCAACTAGTATGGGTAGTTTGGCCTACATTGCAGTTGAGGAGAGACCTTTAGCCTTGGACATTCAGTCCTTGGCCAATCGATTGGTGAGATTGGACCTTTCAGAGTCTCGTCGAGTTTTGGCTCATATGGTTGCTCAGTCTTCATTATTGGGAGAGATCAAGGCTCGACAGTTTGATGATCCACGTCTAGCAGAGCTTCGGGATACGGTGGTCCAGGGCAGGGTCAAGGAGGTTACCTTAGGCGAGGATGGTGTTCTGCGACTCCAGGGTCGATTGTGTGTTCCTGATATTGATGGCCTGAGTGTAAGGATTCTAGTAGAGGCGCACAGTTCTCGGTATTCTATTCATCCAGGAGCGACAAAGATGTATCGTGATTTGAAGCAGCACTACTGGTGGAGGCGGATGAAGAAGGACATTGTTCATCATGTGGCCAGGTGTCTTAATTGTCAGCAGGTTAAGTACGAGCATCAGCGGCCAGGAGGCTTGTTTCAGCAGATGCCCATTCCTCAGTGGAAGTGGGAGCGTATCACTATGGACTTCGTGGTTGGGTTGCCTCGGACTTTGCGGAAGGTTGACGCGGTTTGGGTCATTGTGGACAGACTGACCAAATCGACGCATTTCATTCCTGTGGCTACTACTTACGCTCCAGAGAGGTTGGCTCAGAGTTATCTTCGTGAGATAATCTGGTTGCATGGTGTGCCGGTGTCTATCATTTCAGATCGGGGTCCTCGGTTCACTTCACACTTCTAGAGAGCTTTGCACAGCGAGATGGGTACTCAGATAGACCTCAGTTCAGCTTTCCACCCCCAGACTGATGGCCAGTCAGAGCGTACAGTTCAGATTCTGGAGGATATGCTCAGGGCTTGCGTGATTGATTTCGGGGATCAGTGGGACTAGTTCCTACCTTTGGCGGAATTTGCATACAATAATAGTTATCAGTCCAGCATCGAGATGTCTCCATTTGAGGCTTTATATGGTCGGCGATGCCGTTCTCCGATTGGGTGGTTTGAGCCTGGTCAGGCCAAGTTGTACGGTACAGATCTGGTCAGAGACGCCTTGGAAAAGGTGAAGATTATTCAGGAGAGGCTCCGTACAGCACAGTCTTGGTAGAAGAGCTACGCAGATCAACAGGCACGTGATGTATCATTCATGGAGGGAGATAAGGTTATGTTGAAGGTTTCGCCGATGAAGGG
>ML295109.1:97453-146107 GCA_005239495.1 Nicotiana undulata | reverse complement strand
GGGGTCCGGGAGGCACCTGGGCCCACCCGAGCCCCCGTCCAAAAATACCAACAAGTCCTAAATCACTTAGCGGACTCGCTCGAACTTTCGGAACACGAAAAACAACAGCGGAAATCGAACTCAAACCCCAAGACTTATTTAACCAAATCTTAAGAACTTAAAATTCTAGAATTCATTTCAATACGCCGAACCGGCCTAAACTGCTCGGAATGACATCAAACTTTGCAGATAAGTTATACATGACATCACGGTACTATTCCCGGTCTCGGAATCTCATTCGGGAACATAACATCACTTTCCAAGTCGCATTTCAAATTCTTTAAAACCTCAAAACCTCATTTTGATCCGAAACCACTCAATTCACGCCCGTTTTACACCAAATTTTACAAATAAGACAAATAATATATAATAAACTTGTTCCGGGCTCCGGAACCATAATACGAGCCCGGTAACACGGTTTTCACATAATTATTCACTTTCATATTCCTTTATTATTTTCAGAAAACAATTTCTTTTAAAAATTCATTCTCGGGCTTGGGACCTCGGAATTCGATTCCGAGCATATGCCCAAGTCCCATATTTTCCTACGGATCCTTCGGGACCGTCGAATCACGGGTCCGGGTCCGTTACCAGAAATGTTGACCAAAGTCAACTATATTCATTTATTAATTATCAAAACTCATTATTTTGTCAGTTTTTCACATATAAGCTTCCCGGCTACACGCCCCGGCTGCGTACGCATATCGAGGTGAGGCTAACGGAGGCTCTCGGAGCCTCAGAACACAGATATAGCTTAAATTACATAAGGTGACCTTTTGGGTCATCACAATTTAAACTTCTTCTGTTTCTCTATAATAACCAGCAATGTAGATCTGGACATTCACACGATAAAACTTTTGATGTCAGTAGAATTATATAGCTTTGTTAGCTGGGGGCTTCTGGCTTCTAGTTGTGAGCAGCTGATTGGAATATCTATATTTTGCTTATTCTTTTATATTGTGAATGAAGGTTAGAAGCTCTTTGGAGCAATCATTCAGTTATTATTCCGCAGATGATGGAAGCAAGGATGCTTGGAAAGACCTTCAGGTTGTAGAACCTGATGATTCAGTGCTGTTCTTATTTTCTCATTTGACGCGCACATATACTGAAACATTTATTCTGAATTTTCAAGGCTTCTGGAGCATATGTATTTCGTCCAAATGGTTCATTCCCCATCCACTCTGAAGAAAAGGTAAGCAAGGCCCTTTAAAGCAGCAAATGTGCAATATAAAATTAACTAAAAGCTGTTTATTCTCTTGATCAGGTTCCAGTTACCATTCTACAAGGTCCACTGCTCGATGAAGTTCATCAAAATATTAATTCATGGATATATCAGGTTATTACATTAATTAATATCGAGAAATTTTACAAACTTATCACTATATTGTTCTCTGTGTCCTATTCACAGCAGAATTACAATGTAAGAACAAAGACGACCAGTGATGCATACACGAAGTAACTATATCATACGAATGTTATAAATTAATGCAAATGTACTCCAGATGCGATCGCATTGAATGTCTAGGAGCATTGGGTTGCAATATTTCCTATCTCTATATGTGCCTGTCTCTGGATATTCTACTTGGAAAATATGAAATTTATCTGGTCAAGTGAACAATATAAATTCTCATGATAGTCAAACCATTTGAGAACAACTTAATCATGTTGCTCACACAGATTTAACATGTAAATGAGCAGATCACTAGAGTGTACAAGGAAAAGGAGCACGTTGAAGTTGAGTTCACTGTAAGTTAAATCTTATTTTTGCTTCACCTGTATCATCTCTGTTACTGGTGGAGATAAGATATCTAAAATGCTTGGAATTGCAAAGCTTTCAAAGCTCCAGTGATTAAACAGTCCTGAATTCAGGTTGGCCCCATACCTATTGACAACGGAATTGGGAAAGAGCTGGTGACTCATATTCAAACTGACATCAAAAGCAACAAAACATTTTATACTGATTCTAATGGACGTGATTTCCTTAAAAGGGTGAGTTGCATTTTAACCCTCTAGCATAATAGACGTCACTAGAGAATGACATTTTTGCTTCCATTTATATCTGCAGATTCGAGATTATAGAGCTGATTGGGATCTTCAAGTGAACCAACCCGCTGCTGGAAATTATTATCCTGTATGTTAGTAGACTTCAAAATTTTCTAAATGTTCTTTTCCTTGAAAAGTTTATCTATGATTGCATTTGTTTATGATATTAAAGTATCATGTCAAGATTTGAATCTACTATTTGTGTAATCCAGATAATGAGCTAAACTTGCCTATGGAAAATTTTATAAAATATTTGTGGCAAACCATTTCGAAATCTGAAGTAGTGCAGAAGTAAATCTTTCTTTGGTTGAAGGTGGGGTCGGGGTGCGTATTCATTTGACTTTCCATATGTTCTACTTTGTCCTTGTTCCCCAATGCTGCTTGGGAAGTTTGCACCTCCTAATTTTGTGTTCTTATATGTACATGTACTTCTTTATTTTGCAAAAAAGTTCTTTTTGAGAACTCAAATTTTTATTGTAAAGCCGCCTGTTTTTCGGATAACCTGTGCTAGAATACCTACTGGTGATGTTAATTATGTTATTTTGGCTCATCTCTTACAGATCAATCTTGGAATGTTCCTGAAAGACAACAGCAACGAGTTCTCAGTTTTAGTTGATAGATCTGTAGGTGGATCCAGCCTTGTTGATGGTCAATTGGAGCTAATGCTTCACCGGTTTGCTCTATTCATTTTTTCGACCTTTGTTTATCTCTTCTTCTCTTTGCATCTTTCTTCTGTTAACTCGTCAGTATATGAAGTCACCAATAGCAGAATCTCAATGTAAGTTATTTGTCCATTCCTTCTTTATAGGAGGTTACTCCATGATGATGGAAGAGGTGTTGCTGAAGCACTGAATGAAACCGTCTGTGCTCTTGGAAAATGCATGGGCTTGACTGTGAGCACTGTCCACCATCACAATATACTCCAGTTTGCTTGTGGCTTTAATTTGCTTTAGTTATTATACGGTGCATGCAATTTTCTGCGCATGATGTTTAAGATGACTTTTGTATGTTAGCATAAGTAGCTAGTAAACTTTCAAAGACGTCTTCAAAATATCTACTATATTTCTAGTTTCTCCGTATGAGAGTAAAGGAAAATGCAATAACTCTCCTGGAATATTGTAGATTTCAATTTGGCTTCATATATTTTAGCTTCATTTTCTGATACGATACCATTACAATATTGTTTGTTACCTTCCAGGCGTTCTTTATACATGGATACCCCTGTTAAGTTGTTTTACTTTTTCCTAAAAATAAGTTTGTTTTGTGACGTGGGTCAGTACTCCCAACTTTTATCCTTTCTTGTCTTTGCAGCATAGGTAGGTGGTAATTCAAATATTTTCTATGCTATGTTTCTCCATAAGCTCGTTCTCTGAAACCCTTTTGTAATTAATGTATTTGGTTTTATGTATGTTAAATCAATTGCAGCTGACTCATTAAGCATGTTAACATATTTCCCCAGGTCCAAGGCAAGTACTATATCAGGGTTGATCCTGTTGGAGAAGGAGCTAAGTGGCGGAGGTCATTTGGACAGGAGATATATTCTCCATTGCTTTTAGCTTTTAGCGAGCAGGTTATGGAAAGTCCAGTATTTTGTCGTCGCCAATGAGCTTCCTCTGTAATCTCATTTGATGTTTCATATTTACAGGATGGGGATAAATTTACAAAATTACAAGTTCCAACCTTCACATGGATAGATCCATCTTACAGTTTGCCTGATAATGTTGCAATAATCACCCTTCAGGTATTTAACGGCAATCTGAAGTGTTATTTAGTACTACCTTGGAAGCAATTTCTGTGTGTAGCACTCTTATTTGTTATCTACCAATTTATCTTTTCCTTTAAATGTAGGAGCTCGAAGATCACACGGTCCTCCTCAGATTGGCTCATTTATACGAGGTTTTTGGATTTCGTTTGGGATTCTTCCCCATTCATTTCTTGGGCAATTGCCATTCGATGTTACAAAATTGTAGTTTGATTTTTCGTAGTCTTAATAGCTCCAAGTCCAAGCTTCCATTCTGAATCTTAAACTATTACTACTATGTTTTACTAGGTTGATGAAGATAAGGATCTATCCATCACTGCAAGTGTAGAATTGAAAAGACTATTCCCGAAGAAAAAGGTAAAAACGATATGCATGCCTCTGCTGCCTATTTCTTGGCTACGATTAGGAAAATAAGTTTCAATGATTCTACTAATATTCCTTACAAAAATTTGTTCCAGATAAACAAGATCAAAGAGATGAGTTTATCTGCCAACCAAGGAAGAGAGGAAATGGAGAAGAAAAGATTAAAGTGGAAAGCAGAGGCTCCTAATGATTCGCCAGTCGTGCAAAGAGGGAAACCCGTTGATCCTACAAAGCTGGTGGTAGAGCTTGCCCCAATGGAAATCCGTACCTTTGTTATCGATCTCAGCCAGAGTTTGTCAGCTTCAGAAGTGTAAGAAACTAGAGTTTTTTGATTGTTCCTTATGTGAAACATTTGTATTAAATGGCTTTATTGTTTCGATTTCATCATAATCTGATTTTGTTTGCAGTTGGAAATCACATATGTCACTATAATAGCAGTCTGCTACAACAGTCAATAGAAAAGGCAAGACACCAAACCAGCTTTGAAACCTATTTGCCTATGTTAATCATAAGATGTGTTATCCTTTTTGTAATGGAATAATAAACTCTTTGGCAGTATAATAAAAATAGTGTTGAAGAGAACGATTTCATGTCTTTAGCGTGGTGAAGAAAGATGCAAAAGGCACTTGAGCATGTTAATTCATAGAGCTATATTTATTATCTACATGTTAATAACGCTCCAAAAAACTACAATTTTAGTCAATATAGGGAGGAAGTGCACGGTTAGCCACTAATAACACATGTATTTACTTTTAAGCCACTGTTTAAAATGTTTTTAATCTTTAGCCACTGCTTTAATAAACTTTAACTGTCCGGACGAAAATACCCTTCTGCTCATGTCCTTAACTTTTGAACTTAACTTCGGGACTTCAGGACCACATATCCTTAACTTTTGAACTTGTAACTCTAAGTTTAGGACTTCAGGACTACATGTCCTTAACTTTTGAACTTGGCACTCTAAGTTCAGGACTTCAAGACTACATGTCCTTAACTTTTGAACTTAACTTCAGGACTACATGTCCTTGACTTTTGAACTTGTAACTTAGTTCAGGACCAAATGTCCTTAACTTTTGAACTTCGAACTCAAACTTCAGGACCAAGTGTCCTTAACTTTTGTACTTGTAAGCCAAAGTTGAGGAACAAGTGTCCTTAACTTTTGAACTTGTAACTATAAGTTAAGGACTGCATGTCCTTAACTTTTGTACTTGTTAGTCTAAGTTAAGGACAAAGTGTCCTTAACTTTTGAACTTGGAACTCAAACATCAAGACCAAGTGTCCTTAACTTTTGAACTTGTAAGTCTAAGTTAAGGACCTATTATCCTTAACTTTTGAACTTGTAACTGTAAGTTAAGGACTGCCTGTCCTTAACTTTTAAACTTGTAACTGTAAGATAAGGACTTCAGGACTACATGTCCTTAACTTTTGAACTTAACTTCAGGATTTCAGGACTACATGTCCTTAACTTTTGAACTTAACTTCAGGACTATATGCCCTTAACTTTTGGGAAGGAATTGCATTTCCTGTTTACTCATCACACTTTTTCTTATTTTTAAACTTTTAGATCTAAAAATAAATTCAAGGAGCTAAGAGCAAATAAACCCTATTACATTAGACTCACTACAAAGAAAAATAATGATTCTGCCACAAAAGAAATGGCAGAAGCATAATAGCTTCAACGTCAATCAAACTTTAAACAAAAAAGTAGAGATTTCTAACATACTTCGACATAGCAGTGATTTGTACCAGGAGAACACCAGAGAATACGAAGTCTTTATGTTTCAGCGTATTTCCGTTTGGGAAGGAAAAGGTAACACTGTCTTTTCATATTAATTTTAATAGACTAGTAGTGGAACGATGAGGTCCAAGGTAAGGTGGAAGCAAAGAAAGTGGCGTATTTGAAGCTAGTCGAGAGTATAGACGAGGGGCAGAAGAGTGCCAACAGGAAGGGGTACAAGTAGGCAAGAAGAGAGGCGAAGTTGGCGGTTATTGCAACCAAGACCGCGGCGTTTAGTCGTTTATACGAGGAACTTGGGGTTAAAGGCGGGGACAAGAAGTTTTACAGACTAGCAAAGGCGAGGGAGCGGAAGGTCTGAGATCTGGACCAAGTGAGATGCATAAAAGACGAGGAAGGAAGAGTGTTAGTGGACGGGGCACAAATTAGGCAGATATGGCAGACGTACTTCCATAAACTCTTGAACGAGGAAGGAGATAGGGGTATCACGTTTGGGGAGTTGGAGTACTCGGAGCGTCAGCGAGATTTTGGATACTGTAGACGCATAAGAGAGGGGAGGTGGTAGAGGCTATGCGTAAGATGAGTAGGGGTAGAGCGACTGGGCCGAATGAGATCCCAGTGGAATTCTAGAAGAGTGTGGGTAAGGAGGGTTTGGAATGGCTTGCTAGGCTGTTTAACGTCATAGGACGAATAAGATGCCCGAAGAGTGGAGGCGGAGCACGATGATCCCGTTGTACAAGAATAAGAGGGATGTCCAAAACTGTAACAACTATAGGGGCATCAAGTTGTTAAGCCATACGATAAAAGTGTGGGAGAGGGTGAGTGAAGGGAGATTGAGGAGGTGTGTGTCCATCTCCGAGAACTAGTTTGGTTTCATGCCGGGGCGGTCGACTACTGAGGCTATTCACATTGTGAAGATATTGGTGGAGCGGTATAGGACGGTGAAGAAGGATTTGCATATGGTGTTCATTTACCTGGAGAAAGCATATGACAAGGTACCGAGAGAGGTTCTTTGGAGATGCTTGGAGGCTAGAGGTGTGCCTGTAGCATATATCAGAGTGATTCAGGACATGTATGATGGGGCTGAGATATGGGTGAGGACAGCAGGAGGAGACTCTGATTACTTTTCGGTTGAGATGGGGTTGCATCAAGGATCAACACTTCGCCCGTTTTTGTTTTCCCTGGCGATGGATTCTTTGACGCGTCACATTCAAGGGGAGGTGCCTTGGTGCTTGTTATTTGCGGATGGCATAGTACTGATTGATGAGACGCGAGGTGGCGTTAACGAGAGGCTGGGGGTCTGGAGACATACTTTAGAGTCGAAGGGTTTCAAGTTAAGCAGGAACAAGACAGAATATTTGGAGTGCAAGTTTAGTGGTGTTACCTAGGAAACGGACGAGGATGTGAGACTCGACACACAAGTCATTCCCAAGAGAGAGAGTTTCAAGTATCTGGGATCCATAATTCAGAAGGATGGGGAGATAGATAAGGATGTTACTCACCGTATCGGAGCAGAATGGGTGAAGTGGAGGCTCACTTCCGGTGTCTTGTGTGATAAGAATGTGTCGTTGAAACTTAAGGGTAAGTTCTACAAGGTAGTGGCCAGACCGACTATGTTGTATGTGGCAGAGTGTTGGCCAGTCAAAAAGTCTCATGTCCAGCAAATGAAAGTAGCGGAAATGAGGATGTTGAGATGGATGTGTGGGCATACAATATTGGATAGGATTGGGAATGAAGTTATTTGAGACAAGGTGGGAGTGGCCCCGGTGGAGGCTAAGACGTGTGAGGCAAGGTTGAGATGGTTTGGGCATGTTAAGAGGAGAAGCACAGGTGCCCCAGTCAGTAGATGTGAGAGGTTGGCCGTGAGAGGTGAGAGGAGGGGCAGAGGTAGACGAAAGAAGTCTTGGGGTGAAGTGATCAGGCGGGACATGGCGCAGCTTGAGCTGTCCGAGGACATGACCCTAGATAGAAGGGTGTGGAGGTGTAAGATTAGGGTGGAAGGTTAGTAGGTAGCCGTGCGTTTCTCTTTGTCTTCCCTAGTCCGTTGGTATTAGTGCTAGTATGGTTCCCTCTTTTCCTTAGTTTGCTATAGTCGCTTGTCCTGTTTTGTTACTACTTACTTTCAAAGATTCCATAGTTGCTAGCAGTACTTCGACATAGTCTCGTATGCTGCCTCGGACCCTTTGCCTGAATAGACTATCTTGCTATAACTTGTTATTGGTACCTCTTTCATATTCTTTGTTGTTATCTCTGATTTAGTTTTCTAACGATTTGTCTTGCTATCACTTGTTATCAGGGATCCCTTCACTTTCGCTAACCGAGGGTCATTTCGGAAACAGTCTCTCTACCCTTCCAGGGTAGGGGTAAGGCTGCGTACATCCTACCTTCCCCAAACCCCACATGGTGGGAATATACTGGGTTGTTGTTGTTGTAGTGGATACTTTTGCTCAGCATTAAAAAAGCTGGATAAACCAATATAGACTATAGTTGGTGAAAATTGTGGTAGTCCGGGATTCAAATTCTATTTTGGCTATTCCTTTCCGACCGGTGATTTATGGGTGAAATTAAAAAATAGCTAGATTTACAAGTGGTCATTGAAAAATAGCCACAGTTTCAAAAGTAATCGAAATTTAGCTACTTCATGTAAAGATAAATCTGAACGAAAACACTGTTCAAAATCAGGAAAATATTCCAGCATAATATACTGGAGTTCGAATTGTTTACATGTGAACTTCCACCATAATATGCTGAAAATTCATACACAAGTGCACCAATCTCTAGTATATTATGCTGGAACTTTCCATATTACAGCAAAATAGTGACTATTTTTTAATGACTTTGCAAACACTTGTTATTTTTCAATTATCAGTCCGAAAACTGACTAGCCCGTGCTATTTTTACGTGATTTATTCATGAGCTAGATAAATAAGCCACAAGCAGGTTATAGAAATCGACACCAACGCGACCTTCCTTCAGCTGGCTAAAACACTTTGGAGAGAGAAAAGAAAAACGAAAAAAAAAAGAAGCGACGTTGGGACGTAAATAAAACAGTGGATTAAAACAAAATTAAAAAAAATGCTCCGAAAACTTCACTGATGTTAGAGTACGAGTGTCAAAGTAGTAAATTTTTTGTGTGAACTAGGATAAAGATTGTTTAAAAAATTTATTAAAATAAAATATACATATTTGACAATTATATTAAAGTAGCACTATAAATCATGGAGTAATTGTTAAAACGATCTGCATAAAAAACATTAGAGAAAATGTAATAAATATCTAATAAGTATATAAATTATCATGGAATCATTGTACTAATCATGCAATAGATTTGTTAGTAGTAGTTTATTATAATTATCATATAACTTCAAAATTCGAATTCAAATATTACTTGTGTGAGTAGTGAATTATTGATACGTCATAAATTACGTAAAATCGTGCAAACATTTTGACACTGAGAATGTGTGACATAATTGAAGAAAAATATCTGTATGAGACCAAACTCTTAGCTGGCGACGTATATGTGATTGTCTTGTCTTAGGTAAAAAAAGGAATATGGGAAATATTTTGTTCGAATAAGAACAAAAGGTGCTTGACTTGTTTTGATATTCAACAATTTAGATGAATAGAGTTATTCGGTACTTGTGTTGGTAGAAGTCGGGCGGATTCACCTTTTTAGAAAGGGCCGAAATGGCACCCACTAAAATGATAATTTTTTTATATACATATGTTAATTTTTTTTTAAAACTAGGTTAAATATTTGATTCTGTCACCCGCATTCCTAAATTAGACAAATGTGTCATGGCTAATAGACCTTTTGAAAACTTTTCTTGTGTGTAAAATTTAAGTTAGAATTTATCTTGAACGTTGTCTGACTTACCCTTTTCTTTGTTCTTTTTATTTTCTTTTGTCTCAGTCATTTCCCTTTTTGGCTGCCTTCCAATTTTCTATTTGTTATTTGTTATTTTTTTATATATATTTTTTGCTCTATTCTATTATTTTATCTATGATCTCTGTCAAAAACACTAAAAAAAAGAGACTCCAGAACTTTAAAATTATATAAAATAAGCATTCCTCTTAATCTTAAATTTATGAGTTTTCTTCTTTCAAATCCGAAAAACTTGGGGTTTAATGGGATTTTTGGATTGAGATCAATTTTTTCCATCTTTGGTTATAATATCATAAAAATTTGTGTTATTATATGGTTCATAAATATAATATAAATCTCTTTAGTATCAAATTATGATAAAAATTTCGTGAACATTGCTTAAAAAAATATGAGATTTATGATTTTGATTTTTGGGAACTTGTAGTTTATTTATTTTATACTTATGGGGCATAATTTACCTATTGAAGATATTTTTAAAATTCTTATTCTAATCGATGTAATTCTTTTACTGAAGATGTTATCTTACAGAACAAGATATAATTTTTTAGTGAAAATATTGATTTTACTTGTGATGTTAAAATAAATGTGTTATTCCTTATTTAAAATACTAATTACGTTTGTTTTTTGTTATCTTAGATGTAATTTTTATATTTGTAATTTAAAAAAATACTTATTAGGTTAACCCGAATAAACTCAAAAAACTCGAATAACAGTTCCTAACAAATTCCATTCATTATAAGGTATATGTTAAAGGAAATTATGGCACCTGCACTTTCAAATTCTAGACCCGCCTCTGCATGGAAGTAACAAATATTTAGTAAATTAACACCGTCAAATTCACTTTACTACCAAAATTTCATCATCAAACTTCCGAAGAAGATTAATTTGTTTCAAATTATAAGAAAGCAGGGGAAATCAACTTGAGTGAAAACGACGGGTAAATCTAGTTCAATCGGTAAATTTTTATTATTTAACGTTAAAATTGTTTTACAAAAAATAGATATCTACTTTGCGAGTTAATATAAACTAGAATCGAATAAAATGTGAGTTCCTATCCATGATTCAACAGTTTAAATTTAAAATGCTTACCCAAAATATTACTATGAATTATTATATTTTATACAAAGTAAATTCGTGTAAAATAAGAGTGATGATAAGCATCACTCATATCACCACCCAACCTATTTTATCTATATATTAAAAGAAGAAAATATAATTAGGCATTTAGAAAATTAAAAGGAGCCAAGAATCTCGTGAGGCATATAAATTAAACCGCACCCAATTCTCAATTATAGAATTAAATTCTGATGGGTCCCCAAAAATCCATTTGAGTCCAGCTACCCTCATTTATCACCTTTTTATTCTCTGGATTTGGTTGCTCAACTGTTTCACTCTCTCAACTTTAACACTTGTCCACTTTTACTTCCTCACCTCTTAAAATTAAAAAGAAAATAATAATAATAAATTTTAAAAAAAATAATCCTCGCCTCTTTTTATTTTGTCACCTTTGGTTTCAGGGCAAAAACGAGAATTCGATGGACAAAGCACTCCGCATATACATGTGACGTAGACAGTCTACCCTATTTCTGCACTCTTTCTACGTGTATTTTTTTGGTCATAAATTACATTTTACTCTTAACATTATGAGTTTTGAGAGGTATCGATAAGGATTTTGAATAGAATAATATCGACTCACAGAGAAGATCGGTATGTTGAATGTCAAATAAAAGGATCGTATAAAAAATGACCTAATATTTAAAGGATGAATAGGATTATAATTCATTTAATATTTAAATCAAACTACAAATAAAATTAGTACACAAACTACAAAAATGTTTCCAAATGAAATGTGACTTTTGGTTTTTTCATTTTAGTGGGACTATATATCCTGTTGTGGAGGGAACTGAATTATAACCAAAACTTATGAATTCTTCAAAAAAAATTCAAACAACCATAGAAGAGGGAAGAGAGTGAAATTTGAGGGGCAATTAATAAGAGCTGCATTTCAGAATTCAGAATTTCCTGCTATTTATAATTTATGTAGAAGGATGTTTACAATTTCTTCCCTTTCCTCGTGAATTGCGATATTTTCCAATTAATTGTTGTTTCTTGTCCTATAAATTATAGAAAGAGTTACAAGAAAATACACGTGGCTTCACGTCATAACAAAAAATTGTTGGAAAAATATTGGTTATAGAGAATAAGAATTAGTTTGAGGCGTGTCAAGGACACTGTCCTTAAGAATATTTCGCCTACCTAGTGATAAATAAAATTAGGCGTATCCCCCCAGGATTCAACAAGCTCTTTCAGTTATTAAACTGGGAACAGAACTAGCAGAAAACTCAAGAAAGAAACCCAACATATAGGAGAAAAAGATAATACAGAAAGTTGTATTAGAAAGTGTGTCTTTAGCTCTCCAAAGACCTTGTTTATATAGGTCTTGCTCCAACTGCTAGTTAACGGCTAAATATTGGCTAGTTTGACTCAGTTAAATATAAATAATTTACTAAATAATAAGTAAATAGAGATATAATATTTCAAAGAAGAAAAGTTTTTTCAAATTAAAATATTAAAAATTACCTTTTGAGATATCACTAATTTTCCAACAAAAATGGCCTATGTTTTTAAGGTTTACCCAACCTAGCCCATATTGTACATATTTTGAAAGCAGTAGCAAATTCAAATCATGTGTTCTTACAACCATTACTTCAAAAAGCTATGGAATTAACATTGTGTTCTCACAACCATTGCTTTCACTCTCTCTTCTTCTCACATCACTACATATGCTTCAAGGGCCGTGTATTTTCTGCTTCTGCCCCTGTGTCACCTGGTTGCAATGTAAGAAAATTGAAGAGTAGAAATCCATCATCGAAGGTCATTCAAAGTTTTGCTTTCGAAAATAGAAATTTTAAAGATTGTTGGTTGTTTGGAGTGGGTGGTGTTCCAATTGATTGAAAATATCAAAAGGAGTTCAAAATTTAAATTTAAAGTGATTTAGAGTAGATTTGAGCAAGATTTGAGCTATATTTCAGAAAAGACGCAAGGAAGAAGACGAAATCAGTTTTTTTGTATAATTATGTATAATCTTGTATAAGAGTGTATATGAGTGTATAAATACATCTTATACACCTTTATACAAGCGCCTATAGACGAACTTTTTTCACGATTTTCAGTTGCAGTTCTTGTTCAAAACCAGTCCAAATCTCCATTAAATGACTTCAAATTTTATATACAACCTCCTTATACTATTTCTAACAAGTCTAAATAACAACCACTCCAAATTTCTCACAAAATCAAATTCGAAATTTGAACCCACATATTTAAGCTTGTTAAAAATCTAATTTTCATCACCAAATGGATTTGGTTTATTGAACTAATATTTGAGTCACAGTACTGATTCGAAAATTAACTTAAAATCTTGACGAATCTTTTTTTAAAATTAAATAATAATTTCGAAAATCTACTGGAGTTGCATGTTGAATCTTAGCCTATTATTTCTAGGCTAATTGATTGTAAATTATAATACAGGCTATAAAATTGAAAAGTAAGAAGCTTAATTGTTCTTATGTGAAATTTTCCCTAAATTATACTATTTTCATGACGGATAGGTAAATAATAAATTAAAGAAAAGACCCCTTAAATGTAGTATGAAAAATTCTATCCGCACTTATTTTATTTTTTAAACATCAAATTAATAAATACAAAATATTTATTTTGATATCAACGGTTGGACGAAATATTTTTAAAGTTTAATCGTCTTAGAATCAACATCGAACTGCCAGGCCTAAAGTTGAAATTGCTGATCTAAAGTTTCAAGATTCAGACCTTCAAATCTATATTTTTGAAGTTTTTTTTCTCTCAAAATATGATCATATTTCATAAACAGATAATGTTTTTTATTTTTTATTTTTTGAAAAAATAAGCCAAAAAATATGGCCAAAGGGAAACTTAAAAATAAGGTGAGAAATTTTTTGACCAAAGTTTTCTCAAGTTTTAAAGTTGTGTTTGTTTGACAACTTTTGGGGGCAAATAACCTTTTTTTCAAAAGAATTTGAAAAACTACTAAAAGGAGAGTAAGCAATATTGGGGAAAGAGAGGACTAAAAAAGAGATTATTTAAAGAAGTTAAGGTGCAGGGTAAAAAATTTACCACATTTACGTTAAACTAAATCAATTTATTATTGGTTAAATGATCTAATAATATGAGAATAATATATTAATGAATTGTGATTAAGTGACATAAACACATTTCATTCGACAAATTGGCAATAAAGGAACTTTTGGCTGACGATAAAATTTAAGCAATACAATCTTTGGGTTTCCCAAATGAGTGTTGACATAATCTCAAGTTCAACACAGTTGATAAACTTTTTCTTTCTATGCCTGCATACTGAGCCGCAAAAAAAGACCATGAAAGACCAACTCCAGGAATCCCCACTTCCTATTCCACCTAAACCTCCTGATCCAACTTCTACCACCTCACTAACATCCCATATCTTCACCATGAATATGGAATCTGAAGATCTTTCATCACCGATGGTTTCGCCTAATGGTATACCTCTTCTAAACAACAATCATCTACCTCCTAATATAGACAAGGAGCCACCGGATATTGGTAAAATACATCTTGAGGATACACGCGCCAGTCGGCATCCTCAAACCTTCCTACAAGCATTAACTAGCAGTGATCAAATAACTTGTTCTAATGGATCTGATCATGTGGAACTAAACATTAACCTGGAAGATGAAAGCTTAAATGACGGGCAAGATGAAAAAATATTTATCCCCATCACAACAGAGGACAAATGTCGACTGTACACACCTTGGCTAAACTCCATCATAGCCAAGGTGTTTGGGAAGAAGATTACGCATCAAATTTTACAAGCAAAGTTGATTGCTTTATGGAATCCTACGGAAAAATTAGTGCTAATACATTTAGGTTCAGGATTTTTCTTAATAAAATTCCAAAGGGAAGAAAACTTGCTTAAGGCATTACATGGAGGGCCATGGTTTGTCTTAAATCATTTCTTGTTCGTTCGGCGATGGGAGCTGAAGTTTATTGCTTCAACAACACATTAAACATACTCTGCAATATGGGTGCGACTGCCTGAGCTACCAACAGAGTTTTATGATGAACAAATTAAACCGAATTGGTTCTAAACTTGGTAGATTACTTAAAGTTGATGCCTGCACTTCCACAACTGCACGGGGAAGATATGCTCGCATCTATATTGAAGTAGCTTTAGAGAAATCCCTTAAAACACATATACTACTAGGTCACCATCGTCAGGATTTATTATACGACGTACTTAATATCCTATGCAAGCACTGTGGCCGCTTTGGTCATGCAACTGAGGTATGCACACAGGTTCATACACCAAAATCTGTGCAAGGAGTTTCAACCAGCACGTCTACTATAAACACAAACGCTGAGATATCTACATCTACTTGGAAGACAATCCAGTTTTCGAAGCATGCTGGTAGAGGAAGATCCACGAAACAGGCAGGGATCCCTAGGGCGGCCGAGGAGGCGGCAGAAGAATCCAAAGGGGCCCAAGGTAAGGCTTCTAACTCTACTGGACCTCTACAGGCCCACAACTTGTCCAGTAATCCTCACATAGCTAGTGCAAATTACCCTTCCCCTACTAACAAGTTTGAATTATTAATGGACTTAGATATAGGCCCAACACACAACACCGACGAGAACCAAATACTGAGCCCAAAAACAACACAAGAGACAAAGGGTAATGTTTTACCATATCTGCATAAAAACAAGAATGTTATTGTGCGTCCACTCCCCCATAAGAATAATCCATTAATTGACAATCTTGACCCATTAAATTCCAGTCAAATTAGAGTCTCTTCTCCTACACTCAAGCCATCGCTCCCCAACTTGACACGTCATTCACCCACATCAGACCATGAGATATTACTTCGTAACACCCAATCATCTCCCACCATACCCACATCTTCACATGCACAAACTATGCTTAGTGGAGTACACGACAACACTACTTCTCCTATTTTGCATGCCACAGTAGCCTATACTCCCCTTATTCCATCCAAGTTCTTATGCTCCAATAATGATTACCCCCCATGTGATACGCACACTCACTTGGCTTCAACTGTAAAGACTAATATTTCCTCCTTAGATTTGTCTGACCCCACTTCTGCTCTTCCTAACCACACGAACACTTCTACTACCACAAACACACATACAGTTTCTCACAACCATGCAACGTCCTTCTCTAACTCTTTCTGCCAACATCAACCCCAGTCACCACATGGACAACAATCAACTCTTTCACCTCCCTCGTTTGAACATGTATGGTCCTCCAATATCCCCAGCAAACACACCACTGATCTACACATCTCAAATGGAGATGATGGACCTCCCTCTACAGTCTTGGATAGAGATGGGGCTACAGGGCCATGCACTGGTCTTTACGATGGAAATAAATGGCCAGGAAGTGATCTTGCTAATGCAGAATCCATCACACTTAGCGAAGATAGTAACGGAAGGAATGCGACTAGGTATGGAGATGGTAGCTCGGAATCAGTGGTTCAACAACCAGCAAACTTTCATGTTGGAATACCATACTCCACCTCCCACTCCAGCACCATGGATGCCATCCCTGCAAACTCACCATGCAACTCCTCAATCCTTGACCAACCTTCTGCCTTTTTATCCTCCTCACCACATGGTCCAGGTTTATGCTCCATGGTTCCACAATCTCACCTCCTTCAACCCCCTAGCACTCTACTCGAATCCGGGCAGCCCATTGGAGGCACCAACCCCACCAAACAGTCCCTCCTCCCCTCAAGCTCCATCTCCTCAAGAACTAGACACGGATACAAGGCACGAGCTTGCTCAAGTACTGGAAGAATTAAGGGAGACCAGGACAGATTTTCTATGGTTGAGAAGTTTTCATTTCTTCAACCTAAAAGAAAGGTACGAAAAAAAGTTCATTCTCAAATGTCCCCCGGAGTTGATAAGATGCAACCTCAACTTCAAGGTCATTACAAATCGTGCAGCAGGGAAGTATGCAATGGTAGTAATTCCCACTCTCCCTCCTCCACCTACTCCAGTAGTGAATCCAGCTCCGATGACTCAGCAGGAGGAGGATCCACTGATCCCTAGTTCCTCACCAATCGTCCCCTCGATTAGGATTATGAATATACTTGTCTGGAATTGTAGGGGGTCACACAATCCTGAATTTCGATGTCATTTTAGGTCTCTACTGGATAACCATCGACCTGCACTTGCTGTCCTATTGGAAACACACATGAATGACCACACTAGGCTTAGGGATGCCTACCAATTTACTAACATGGCGCAGGTACCTGCTAATGGTCTTATTGGAGGGTTAGTTGTGTTTTGGAATGAGGAACATATCAAAGTGGAAGAGCTCAGGATGTCTGAACAAGAAATACACTGTATTGTCCAGGTAAGTCCTTCAAAACCCAAATGGTTGTTCTCCTCTATTTATGCTAGATCATCTATCTCTCAGCGTTCTAATCTTCGGGATAATATGATGTTCATGCATGATAACTATTGTATGTCCTGGGTGGTTGGGGGTGATTTTAATGAAATATTATTTCCTGGGGAAAAATTTGGTGGGCTTACCCCTAATACTAACAGGATAGATAAATTTAGTAGATGTGTTAACTATTGTAATCTAGCTTATTTAGGCTATACGTGCAATATGGACTAATAAGCGTAAGCATAAGCATTTGATATTAGAAAGACTAGATAGGTTTTTTGCGACTTATGAATGGATTAAAATATTTCCGGAAGCTTAGGTTCATCACTTGCCTAGAACATATTCTGATCATTGTCCCTTGTTACTTACTTTAAAAAATTATATTAAAATACCTTCAAAAATCTTTCGATTTGAACCTATGTGGGTTAGTCACCCACAATTCCAACAATTGGTCGAACAAGTTTGGTCTCGGGACCTTAATATAATTCAAAACTCTAATAATTTCCAGGAAGTTGTCACAATTTGGAATAGGGATGTGTTTGGTAATTTATTTGCTCGTAAAAAATATATTTTAGCCCGTCTTAAAGGACTACAGTCCTCCCCAAAGTATCCTTATAGTGATTTCTTAAAGAATCTGGAAGTAGATTTGAATTATGAATTTAATAATATTCTTAGAATGGAGGAGGATTTTTGGAAACTAAAATCTAGGATTACTTGGCTTAATAATGGTGACGCTAATACTAAAGTTTTTCATATGTCCACTTTACATCGAAGAAGAAGAAATAGAATTACTTATTTGCAGGATAACGGGGAAAATTGGTATTACGACCCTATTGATATTAATAACATCATACAAGAGTTCTACATCCAACTATTCACCACATGACATACTTAGTCCAAACAAATAACTATCACTCATCCTCCAAGTCACATTACGAATGAACTTTTCAACTCTTTAAATATGCCCTTGCTAGATATGGAAATTATAAACGCTCTTAATGTTTTCAACCATACAAAGCACCTGGACCCGATGGGCTACACCCCTATTTTTATCAAAAGTACTGGCACATCGTGGGTAACAAGGTTAAGAAGTTTTGTCATGACACTTTCCTGACTAATTCAATCCTTCCAACTGTTAATCAAACTTATATTTGTTTGATTCCTAAAGTAAAAAACCCTCACACTACCAACAGTATAGGCCTATTAGCCTTTGTAACACTAGTTATAAGCTCATTACAAATTTTTTAGTTAATCGTCTTAAACCTGTGCTACCTTTCATAATAGGCCCAACCCAAACAAGTTTTCAGCAGGGTAAGCGAGCCTCTGATAATGCTATCATAGTTCAAGAAGCTTTATCATACTTTCAAAAAAGGAAATAGAAGAAAGGCTATATGTTGTTAAAACTAGACCTAGAAAAAGCTTTTGATCGATTGGAGTGGTCATTCATAAAACATACCTTAACTTATTTCGGATTTCCACCACACACAATTTCCTTAATTATGTCTTGTATCACAACTGCTAACACTTCAATTCTTATAAACGGTTCTCGTACTCCTTACTTCACACCTTCAAGGGGTGTCAGGCAGGGAGACTCGTTATTCCCTTACATCTTTATTTTATGTATGGAAATGTTATCTAGATACATAAATCTCTCCGTAGATCACCTTCAATGGTCACCAATTAGCCTCTCTAAATCAGGCCCCAAGCTATCCCATCTTTTCTTTGCAGATGACTTGCTTTTATTGTCTAAAATAACTACTACAAGTTGTAATGCTATTATTGATGTATTCAATACTTTTACTACACTCTCTGGTCAAAAAATAAATTTTGATAAATCAAAAGTTTCTTTTCAAGAAACTGTGATAGCAAAGACAAGGATTTAGCCCTGAATTGTTTTCAAATTTCAGAAGGAAAGCAGTTTGGAAAGTACCTAGGCTTTGCTTTATTTACCACAAAACCTAAGAATACTGACTTCCAATTTATCCTTGACAACTTTAGATCAAGATTGGCGGGTTGGAAGACAAATTTTTTAACAATAGCGGGACGTACCACTCTTATTAAATCTACTCTAAATAACTTGCCGAATCATATAATGCAATTCATTCGGTTGCCTGAAGACATTATCAGAAGAATGGATCAATATAAAAAAAAACTTTCTTTGGGGCACCACTCCATCAAAGAAAAAAATACATCTTCTTAATTGGGATAATATTACTCAACCAGTCAAGGATGGAGGACTGGGTATCCAAAAGCTTAATATTAACAATACATCACTTCTGGCGGGTTTAGCATGGCGGGCTTTTCATAATCCTAGCTCTTTGTGGGTTAAAGTGCTTATTAATAAATATCTTCATAAGAAACCTAATTCATATACATCCTCTACATGGCGTAATCTTCTTAAAGGCTGGCATGACTGTCAGCAGGGTCTAAAATGGCATATTGGAAATGGTAACCATATTAACTTTTGGACGGACAATTGGATTAAAACGGGAACTCCATTTCGTTCCTTAATTGAGGGTCCGCTTAATCGTAATGCCAGCAGCATTACTATTAGTAGCATCCATACCACAAATGGTTGGGATTGGTCCAAAATTCCTTTTGATTTACCTAGTGAAATTCAGGCTCTTATTCAAAGCCATTATATATCACAGTATAACAAAATCCGGACCAAATTTACTGGGGATTAACTAGTACAGGATATTTTACGACTAAATCTATTTATCACAGTCTTTGTAGCCATAGTTTAATTCCTAACGACGCTTCCTACAATTTCAAATGGATTTGGGATCTCCCTGTCCTTCCGAAAGTTAGGTCTTTTCTTTGGTTGCTATGCCATGATAGGCTCCCTACATTATACAACCTTCAAAAAAGAAAAATAATCACCTCCTGTACGTGTACAACTTGTTTTCTAAAAGATGAAACTAGTCACCATCTCTTTTTGGAATGTTCTAGGGCTTTACAATATTGGTCCGCTATTGGAATGAGTAATTTCATAAATATTCACTTACACGATAGTGATCCTCAAAGTTGGCTTAAACAACTTATCCACTATGAAAATATTAATTTTCCCAATAATGTAAATCCTAAAACTTACTTAGCTTTAAGTCTCTGGAACATCTGGACTACAAGAAACAAAAACCTTTATGAAAAGGTCAATTCTTTGGTTAAGGTTAGTACCACAACTAACCTTGCAACGGAATATTGTTACTTAGCAGGTGGCACCGCCAACCCTATGAGACGTACCAAAGTTCCTGTACAATGGATACCCCAAGCACCCAATATATACAAGCTTAACACTGATGGAGCAAAAAACTCTTCATGTACAAACGGTATTGGGGGGGGGGGTCATTAGAAATAACAACGGGAATTGGATAATAGATTTTGTGGGTAATCTACCCAAACAAGGCAGCCTAGCCACAGAGTTGTACGCCCTCCTTCAAGGCCTCATACTGGCAAAAGATCACAACCTCATGCCACTACATGTGGAGCTTGATGCCAAGGAGGCTGTCACATTACTTAGCACTGATAATTGCCATTTTGCTAACCTCTTATATGATTGCAGGCGCTTAATCCAGGAACTCCATGAACTGCTTGTTACACATGCATACAGAGAACAAAATAGGTTAGCGGATAGCTTAGATCGTGCGGGAAGTCTTTTGAAAGGAAATTTTCAACTCCATGTCTATGATCATCCTCCAGATTTTGCAGTCCAAACTTGGGAAGAAGATAAGCATTTCCGAGCCATAACTCAGGATCCACGCCAACAACACTTCCCAACTACGGCTTTAACAACTAACTATGCTACTTTAGCTTGTAATAGTATGCCTAGTACCACTTGCAACATTATGAATAGTACTAGCAGTATTAATAGTAGTACCATAGGTAGGAAAACAACTAAGGCAGGTCCCTCTCTGTATGCAACAACTTAAGTTATATAATATGTCTCTATTTTACCCAAAAAAAAAGAAGACATAAACACATACTCCAATGCACTTACTCCCTCGATTCACTTTTACTTGACACGTTTTTATTTTTTACGTCCCTTAAGAAATAATAAGTGAAGTACTGTATAATTTACCATCATACCCATATTAATTAATGCATATTTTATTGGGTTTGAGAAAATAATTTAAAATGAGTAATAAATACTGAACAAGAGCGTAATGTGACACGTAAAAATGAAAATCTATTTTTAGTATACCTGTCAAGTAAATGTGAACAGAAGTATTTTTCTTGTTATATTTTGGCAAAATATATACTTTACCCATCGACCTTGTACCCAAATTTCTCTTACACACTTATTAAATACGGGAATAGTATTACACACCAATACTTTTAAAAGTGTGTCAATTACACAACACTTCGGTATTTGACCACAGCTACTTAAAGATTGCTATTACACGCGCCAATCAGCACCTGACACGTGTCAAATCGAGAAAAAAAACTAGGGAAAAAACTCTTTGTCCCCCCCCCCCCCCTCCCCCATCTTCCCAACCAATCATCATCTCCGCTATATTACCACCAACTCTTCAACCTTCTTCCCCAACTATAGATTTAATTCTTTGCCGACTTTAACAAGTTTTAACAACATTCATCAAATCCTTATACAAATTTCAAATTCAAGTTCAAATCGAAAGCTTCAAATTTGTTAATGGTATTTTTTAAATTTTATCAAAATTAATTACCTAAGTAAATTTTTACTCAACAATAATCATAAATTCAAACCAATTTTCGAGGTCATGGAACACCGAAATCTACAAGACCCGATTAAATTTTCAAATTTTTTCAAAAAGTCAGTAATGGTGATTTTTACAAGACCCGGTAACTCCTATATTTCTTCTTCTTATTCTTAGTCACTGGGTTGGAGAGACGAAACATGAGGGGTAGATAAAACTAGGATGTGGGCTGGGGAAGAAGACGAAACGGGAGGAAAGAGGGGGGAGGCAGGGGCGAAGGCATTTGGCCCAAGGTTGGTCAACTGACAACTTTTAGCCGAAAAATTATACCACATATAAGGTAAAATATTATTTGTAATTGATTAAAAATATATTTTGAACACCCTTACATAGCCTGGCAAAGGGTGTTCAAAATTTGAACACCCTTATTGAATTTCCTGGCTTCACCATTGGGGGAGGAAACGCTGGGGTTTAGGGTTGGGGAAGAAGACATGGGTTATATTTTTTCCCCCTTGAATTTGAAAAGGAAATAGTTAAAAAATGGGAGAAAAAACTTAATTTTAGGTGATTTTTTAGTTTTCACGTGCCTCTTTTACGTGTAATACGCGCGTGTAACACATGACAAAAGAGGTATGTAATTGATACACTTTTAAAAGTATTGATGTGTAATACTATTCTCGTGTTTAATAAATATGTAAAAGGTATTTTAGTACATGATCGATGGTAAAATATGTATTTTGCCGTAATTTTCTAAGTTTCGAGTCCATTTCCACATTGAAGAAATTTGGCAGTTTGTTAATGAGTAGTTTATGTACTGATCAATGATCACAGATTACAAGAAAACAGAAAAAACAGGAAAACAAGATTCATGCAATCTCTGTTAACTTGGGCCCATAATCGCTGTGCTGATTCCATCATTAAAAGCAGGGGTGTTTATGGTTCGGTTTGAGTCGATTTTTCTTTAAAATAAAATAAAATAAAATAAGTCGGTTTTTTAAATATTAAAACCAAATCAAATCAATTAAGTTGATTTTTTATCGATTCGGTTTTTCGATTTTTTCGATTATTTATCAAAAAAATTCTTAAATATAAGACATACACTACAAAACACTTATGTCGGCGACTACATTTTCAATATAACACTATCAAATTAATTGTTCTTGAAGAAATTTATCATTTATCAAGATATATTGATGATTTTTTGCGTAATGTAAATAACCAAATAAAATAATTTCAACAGCTAAAAATTTCTGAATATATACAAAAAAAATTGTAATAAGATACGTACTCTATTTATTTGACATTATTCCTGACTAGTTCGTTTTAAAAACAATAATACAAGTTGTAGCTTTTATAGCATGTTTAAAATCACAAATTTTTATAACATGTTTAGAAAAATTATAAGTTTCAAAAATATTAATCACGAAAATGTCAAGATATATTTAAGATTAAAAATTTTAAAACTTTTCTTTTAAAAAAAATGTGCCAAGTCAAATTATGTCAAACCCAATTAAAAACAGCAACCTCTTTTTAATTCTAGGTGACAAAGCACAAATAGTATTTATAACAACCTTTGCTATCAAGGATTGTGGTAAAATAGTAAATTCTCTTTCATTTTTAATCACATGTCTCCATTCGAGCTGTGAATATGAAGTTAATTTTTGTTAAGGAACACTTTACCTTTTAACATGAGCTTTTTTTATCCGTATTTATAGCTTGTTTGGCCAAGTTTTTTCTGGGCCAAAAGTTTTTATTTTTATTTTTTTGCCAAAAGCACTTTAGGCCAAAAATTGAGGTGTTTGGTCAAGCTTTTGGAAGGAAAAAAAATGTTTTTGAGGAGAAGCAGAAGCAGTTTTGGAGAAACAGAGAAACATAGTTCTTTCCAAAAGCACTTTTGAGAAAAATACACTTAGAAGCAGTTTTTAAAAATTTGGCCAAACACTAATTACTATTTAAAAGTATTTTTTAAATTAATTAGCCAAACACAAACTACTTCTCGCCAAAAGCAAAGCATTTTTCTCAAAATAATCTGATTTTAGAAGTTTGGCCAAAAAATAATCTGATTTTAGAAGCTTGGCCAAACGACCTATTAGTTGGCGAATAGCTGATACCATGTGAAATATATATATATATATATATATATATATATATATGTGTGTGTGTGTGAGAGAGAGAGAGAGAGAGAGAAAATGTAACCTTCGAAGCTATAACAGTCAGTTGCCTCAAATAAAGACAACTCTGAAAAAGCCATTTCCCTTTTACTCTGCTGCCTACGTTTTTCTTCTCCTTTGCCTCCCTTAGTTTCTGCATCCCTTTAACTCCTTCACAATCTTTGATTCTTTAATCCAGCCCACCCCACCCCCCACCCACCCACCCACCCCACCCCACTTTCTTCTAATTCAGTTCAGTTTTCTTTATTTTTAAGACTGTCCACTGAAGCTAACCAAAAAATGCTCTCAAGAGTAAACAGTATGGTTTGGAATACAGAAGGCAAAGAAGAAGAAGGAACTGTTTCTTGGGCTCAAAGCAAAGATGATATGGAAATGAGTGCACTTTCTACATTTAAATCAATGGTAGATGGTGTAACAGATGTAGACTGGTTAATGTCCAGTAACAATCACAGCAACATGCAAAACAATAGTACTACTATTTCTTTCACTAGCCAAGATTTCACTGAAGCTGAAAACAGTAACTTGCTTCTACAGCCAGTAGATTCCTCCTCATCTTCATCTTCAGCTTCTCATGTTTTCAACAATCTTGACCCTTCTCAGGTACATTATTTCTTAGCCCACAAACCCATTTCTCCGATGCTAACTGCTTTATCTAACAACCCTGTGGACAGTGGTTTCAATTTGGGTTGTGAAAATGGATTTCTTGATAGTCAAGCTTTGTGTGGTTTGAGTAAAGGTGGGATTTTTACTGGTGGGTTTCAAGATTTGAGCTCATTAAACCAAATGGGCAACCACAATTTGAGTTCTTTTACTCAATTCCCTTCATCCAATCAGTTGCCCCAAAATAGTACCACTGGGTTTAGTCCACTGGGGTTTAGTGATGGTTCTGTTAATGAGAATTCTCTGTTTCTCAATAGGTCCAAGTTGTTAAAACCACTTGATAATTTTGCCTCAATTGGATCACAACCAACTCTTTTCCAAAAAAGGGCTGCTCTTAGGAAGAACTTAGCTAATAATAGTGGCAGTTTGGGGGATTTGGGAGGTGAAATTGGTCAGAAAGAAGAGGGCGAAATGAATGGTAAGAAGAGAAAATGGGATAATGTGGATGAACTTGAAGATGTAAGCATTGATGGTTTTACACTGAATTATGATTCAGATGAGTTTGTAGAAAATTGTAGTAATAAGGTGGCGGATAGTGTTAAAAATGGTGGAAATAGCTCAAATGCAACTAGCACTGTAACTGGTGGAGATCAGAAAGGGAAGAAAAAGGGACCACCAGCCAAGAATTTGATGGCTGAACGTCGACGTAGGAAGAAGCTAAACGATAGGCTTTACATGCTGAGGTCTGTTGTACCAAGGATTAGTAAGGTAAGTAATTCTTTTGCATCAATTTCTCGTGAATTCTTGTTTCATTTTAACATGTTTTAGCTATTCACAATCATCAAACTTTAGCTTCCTTTCCCCAAGAAATCAAAAAAGGAAACGAGGAAATTGAACAATACGCGGTTATTCTTCTTTTCTAAATTGAGTGTTCTTCATTTACTCTTCTTAAGGTATGTAACTTTGTGCTATGCATAGTTCAAAAAGGCTTCTGAATTAAAGGTATTTGATAGTTGCATTAAGTTCAGTCACATGAACTATATGAAATGATTTTCAAAAGGATCTTCTGTTTTGGACCACATGAGAGAATAGACATTACTAACTTGCTGTAACATGAAATTGTCTTTTCTCTCTCTCTTTTATATATTTGCTTTAATTTGTTTCTTCATCCCCCTCCCCCGTTGTCGGGGTTTGGCCGGGGGGAGGGGGGGAGTTGTTTGCCATCCCACCACTTCTCAAAGTAATTGAAAAAAGGGCGGTCCGGTGTACAAAGCATCCTGCATGCGTGCACGCAAGGTCCGGGGAAGAGCCGCACCCCAAGGGAGTATGACGTAGACAACCCGTGACCTCAAAGAACTTGTATTACTGTAAATGGTCATAAATGTTTATGGTTTGGCAACAACATGATACTTGAGTTTTAATATAAGAAACCAAGACATAGGAAGTTATCTTCTGTAGGGCCAAGATGTAGGAAGTAAGTAAAATACCTTGAATGCTCATGCAAATTATAAATGAAGTGAAGTATGTTATGCATAACTAATGGTGGTTAGAGCTGAAAGTTAAATTCCTGCCAGTAACATTTGCTTCTAAATTGAGATTTAATTCCAGAGAACCATTGGACTTGACTTTAACCTTACAGAATATCAAACGCTTCTTCTTCGCTGCAATTTGTGCTAATGACGTGCCAGTGCAAGGTGAATTTCCATGAATTGAATTGTGATTTTTCATGTTGACAGATGGACAGGGCTTCAATCTTAGGGGATGCAATCGAATACCTAAAGGAGCTTCTGCAGAAAATCAATGACCTGCATAATGAACTGGAGTCCACGACGTCTAGCTCTTCATTGACCCAAACAACAAGCTACTATCCTTTAACACCAACTGCACCAGCTTTGCCAGGCCACATCAAAGAAGAACTCTGCCCGAGTTCATTCGCAAGCCCACTGTCTAGCCCAACTGGACAACCTGCAAGGGTAAAAAAGTCATGAGCCAATATCTGGTTATGTCTCAAGTCATCATGTATTGGTTTAAGGTGATGTAATGTGGAGTTTGTTGTACTTTTAGGTTGAAGTAAGAGCAAGAGAAGGAAGAGCCGTGAATATCCACATGTTCTGCAGTCGCAGACCAGGCCTCTTACTCTCAACAATGAGGGTGCTGGACAACCTTGGACTGGACATCCAACAAGCTGTTATCAGCTGCTTTAACGGGTTTGCCTTAGATATCTTCAGAGCTGAGGTAATCACTTTTTGTTCAATTTACAATGTTGTCACTCATGGATTAGAAAATGCTTTACGTGAGTGAAAGTTTGTATCTAGAAAATTGAAGAACCCATCAGTCCCTGCACAAAAGAATATCCTTCTGGAATGAGCAGAACCGAAGACCATATTAAGCCTTTAAAATGGGAACGATGAGGATAAGAGATTGTACTTATTCCTTTTGAACAATAACTCCATGATATACGATTTGATTATCAACTAACAACTGAGATAGAACCTTCTACAAAGCAGTCCAAATTACTCATGGTATGTTATGGCGCCACTGAAATGAGCTCTACCGCGTTCAGGATATATGCCACGAATTCTGTCCTCTGCCCTTCTTGATTGAGTGTACCTCTGTTAGCTTCTCTGTCCAGGAATCATTATTTTCTTTCCCATTACCAATTCAAGAAAAAGATTGAACGGGAGCCTTGGAGCAACGGTCAAGTTGTCTCTGTGTGACCTATAGGTCACAAGTTCGAGCCGTGGAATCAGTTACTGATGCTTGCATTAGGGTAGGTTGCCTACATCATACCCTCTAGGGGTGCAGCCCTTTCCCCAACCCTGCATGAACGCGGGATACCGAGCTGCCCTTTTAATACAAGAAAAAGAATATAGTAGCACGATTTGTAGATGATTTGACATTTAATTGGTTTCTTATCCTTGCCCAATTTAAACTTTAATGAGTCCTAGAACTGAATTCTTCTTCTGATGGTCATTTTTGTTTTATGTAATCTCAGCAATGCAAAGAAGGTCAAGACTTTCATCCTGATCAAATCAAAGCAGTATTGCTGGATTCAGCCGGCAGCCATGGGATGATATAAGCTTCTATGGTCGACAAGGAAGACAATCTATCCACCATTTTCAACTTTAGACTCTAGCTAGTTGTCGTTCTCAGACTATTTCCAATGCTCCTTTTGTACTTTTCTATATTTATCCAGCAGCCATTGTTTTGTGTTTTCTTTAGGAGAAACCTTCACCCAATCTTTCAAAATTGAATGCTATTGTTTGGGTCAGTCCTTCCAAGTTCCAACATGATGTGATCATCAGTTGTTTTACATTACTAGGCAATTCAATGATCAATTAGTGCCTCAGCAAGAATAAGCTTTAGCGATAATAATTAACAGAGTTGGAGTGCAGCTTATCACTCAAGGTGAGGGCTTTTTGTTATGAATGAATGACCTCTAAAAAAGATAAAAAAGAACATAATGTCTGTACACCAAGTTATGTTGTTTGTCATAGTTAAGTAATAACTTGAAGTAATAGCTTTGGTCAAGCTTCTAAAATCTGCTTATCGAGAAGTGTTTTTCGAAAAAGTACTTTTGGTGAGAATCGGTTTGTGTTTGGCTAATTAATTTGAAAGCACTTTTGAACAATAATTAGTGTTTGACCAAGCTTTTGAAAACTACTTCTAAGTGTATTTTTCACAAAGTGCTTCTCAGAAAAGTGTTTTTGAAGAGAAACTACATTTTCCTGCTTCTCCTCAAAAGCATTTTTCTTCCTTCTAAAAGCTTGGCCAAACACCTCAATTTTTTGCCAAAACCACTTTTGGCCAAGAAAAGTACTTTTTGGCACAAAAAAAAGCTTGGCCAAACAGGCTATAAGAATCTATATTGATTGGTCATAGTTAAGTAACAAATTGAGGTAAGAAGTCATATTAATTATCATAGTTAACTCATCAACTATATGTAAAGAACATGTCATTGGAGTTACTGTTTTAGTGCATCTATGCATGTATCAGGTGAGATTTAGTGCATCTGTGCATGTGAAGTTGACACCAATGCCTGAAGAAGAAGCAGCAGGAACAATTTAACTAAGACTCCTAGATAAGTAGAGCTGAAACACTATGCCAACTGCAGCAGGGTTAAAAGGCTCAATTTGAACATGTTTTCAAATTTATCATATTGTTGAATTGTACTAACTGAACAAACTTGATATGCGCTAACCCAATATATGAAGTATGAACTATGGAAGATCAAATATTTGGTCAAGGAAACCTTTGCTTTCAACAAAGTTTATAGATCAAACCTTGCACTCATTTGCTTGCCAGCCAAAATATGAAGAAAGAAAAAGAAAACTAACTTTTCACATTTGGAGGCCCTAAGATCATACTGTTTTTTTTCCAGCACAACTTTCCAGCCTCTTCTAGTCTTCTCCTTTTAACCTTTCCGAGCCAAAATTAATGAACAAACAGCGGCAAAAATACCCTTTTACATTTAGTTGTGAAAATGTATGTACAAGAATGCTGTGGTGGTTGTCCATCGCGAATTTAGGATCTCAGAATACTTCAGGAAGTGCCCTGCCTTCAAGAAATGACTTGAATAGAACAAGTGATCTCTCTGGTTGAGAGAAAGGAACTTCATGAGCCGCTCCTCTAACAGTGGCAAATGAAAGAATATTATCATACACTACAGTCCATCCACCAACCTAAAATGGGTAAAAAATAGAGAAGAAAATGAACTTTTTGATGAAAGTAATATCAAAATTTTCTCTGTCATTTTACATAATAGATCAAACTAAACTTTACCTGCTGCCCTGCAAACCAAACTCTATAGGGTACAGTTGTGTTCAGCCCCATCCGTTTTGCTAGTTGATGTACGACGGTGCGGCTTCCAGTCAATGGAACAACAGAATCTTGATCCCCGCTGTTGTCAAATATTACACGTTACACTACAATTTTGAATTAGAAGAGAGATTTCAAGAAGATCTACTTACTAACATTGGTGTTAGATGTTACTCTGCCAATATTACTGAGATTATAATATCAGGTTGTACTGTATATGTACCTGTAAATTAAGACTGGAATTCTCTCCTTGACAAGCAATCCTACTATAGAGATTGTTGGTATCTCTATGTCAAGTAATTGATAATCCAGAATGCTGTGGCAGCACAAGGAAAATATTAGTGAATCCTCAAAAATAGGTAGACCTTTAAAAGTACAACTACAGAACTTATAGTTTTGATACAAATTCCTTTTGAGTTTAATTGTAGCAAGTGGTTCGATGTGGACTTGTAGGTCTAGCATTCTAGAGCTATGAAGAAACATATTTCATTTATTTAGCTAATCTATTTGAAGGTCTGCGTACAGACTACCCTCCCCAGACCCCACCTGTTGGGATCATAAAGGGTTTGTTGTTGTTGTTGTTGTTGTATTTGAAGGCATTATCTGTTCTTTAGATAATGTCGCAAAAAGCAGATTCTCTTGTGCTCTATTTAGGGAACTTATGAGACTACAATACGCTAAGACTTTTTTAATAAGATCAAGTTTTTTAATTGACACTGTACTATGCTATTAGTCCCTTTTAGCATATAGCAAGAAATACTGACTTGCTGCAAACATCCCATCTGCGAACTCCAACAAGCTTGGCATGAAGAGCCCTTCTAACATCTTGTCGGTTTAAGTAATTGACAGTTTTATCGTCGATGCAGACATCTATCTTCTCAGCATCAGCGTTTTCCTAGTAATTAGTATCAGTAAAACATAGTCAATGTAGTTCGATAAGACATTGGAGAAGCCTAACATAATAAAACTGAGAAAGTATTGAGATATGAACACAGTTTAAGCAATGACTTACTTGGGGACTTATAATTTTGGATTGAGAGAGCACTGATGAGAGACAGACATCCAGGGTAACATCATATTTATCAACGAATTTACTGGTTTCTCTACTTACTAGGCTCATGACTCTTGAACACATTGGCGATACATTGTCCCTGTAGTACTCACTCACGTAACGAGAATAATTGCAAAAAGAAGTGAACATTCTGTATGTGGAATCTGATATTAGGCCATGAGACCAGAAATATTCAGCCCTCGAGTTGAAGTCAGTCGCAAATTCCAGAACCGGATTCCCCAACTGCCATGACAAGAGAGAAAAGGAATAGGATTAAACAAGAACTAATTTTTTGATCTCAGATATAGGTTACAGGTTTGAGCCGTGGAAGCAACCACTAATGCTTGCATTAAGTTAGGTTGTCTACGTCACACCCCATGGGTTGCGACCCTTCCTCAGACCCTATGCGCACTGGGCTGCCCAAGTACTACAAACATCATGCATTTCATCAAATGAAACTCATTGTTAACTTAATCCTACAATTTTGGATTGCAAATGTGAATTAATAAATGAATTCATTAGATGATACTCACTGCAACTCCTTTCAGATTGAACAACTTTTTCTTCTGGTTAAGCTCAATCATGAGCTTGGCAAGTTGAGGTACATAATGGCCTGTAATCAACATAACAAAACTATGAATAACCAAGAAAAAGAATGAAAATTAAAATATGTTAGCCCGCTTCGGGTACTTAGGAATTTCATGTTAATTAATGTGTCCAAGAAATGGTTACCTGCATAACTCTCCCCAGTTAAGAATAAATTGTTGTTTCTATATTGTGGGAATTTGTTGAACCAGCGTTGTAAGAACACAACATTGTCCCTAGCTTAAAAACATAAAGAAACAAAAGTGTAGCAGCTTTAGGATGTGTAGAAAATTATAGAGCAATTAACAAGTAAAAATTCACAAAGATAAATCAGTAGCATTTCAGTATCCTTATCAAAGTTAAAGCTGCTTTGCTTTACCTTTACACCAAAAAGAAAAGCTATTTAACTACTGTAATCACCACAAAAAGAATGTTGATGGGCATCACATGCTCATTATAGAAAAGATTAAAAGAAACAACAAAAAGAGCAAGCTTTTGGAGATCAACTTTTTAAAGTTAGAAATAAGAAAATCTCAACGTGCAATCCATGTTTAATGCAAATAAACAGAATGAAACTATAGTTTTAAGTAGCTAACTACCTGTTGTCTCATCATTAACTGTCTCATATGAAGATGTATTAGTTGAATAAGAGAAGCCAACTCCAATTGGAGACTCCAAATACAACATATTTGCCTCTGCAATATTTCAAAAAAAAGAATCATATCTGCTGCTTGGCTGAAGATACCAAAAAGGACCGCCCGGTGTACTAAGCACCCGCTATGCGCGGGGTTCGGGAAGTGCCGGACCACGATGGCGCGGAGTTCGGGAAGTGCCGGACCACAATGGTCTATTATACACAGCCTTAGCTGCATTTTCGCAAGACGGTGTTTCCACGGCTCGAAGACGTGACGTTCGTGGCAACAACTATACCAGTTTACGCCAAGGTTCCCCTTCACTGTACTGAAGATACCAAAATCGTTTAAAGAGAAAAAAAACATGAAAAAATTCCTTGAATAGAACAAGATTTACCTTTGTTCCAACTGTACTCATTCTTAACAAGAACTTGTCCATTTGGTCTAAAAGGACCATTCTCAGAAAATGCACCTACACCTAAAGAAGAACAACCAGGTCCTACAAAAAAAACAAATGCAAATACTCAAAGTTTGAAACTTTATCAAGAAACCAAATAGCAAAAATTCTGATATACCTCCATTCAACCACAAAACCAAAGGCTTAGAAGCTGGATTTATTTCTGCTTCAACAAAGTAATAAAAGAGAGCTCTTTGTTTCTTATCATCAACAGTAACATAGCCTGAAAATTGTTGAAATCCCACTTGTGGTTGTCCAGGCAATAGAATGATTTTATCTGGATGAGGAAATCCATTCCCAATTCCCACAAAAACACAAAGAAGAAAGAAGAAGAAGATAGACAATGTCATTGCTTTTGAATGTTGGAAACAAGAAAAAGGAGCTAATTGAGTGTATATGGTGTGAGCTAATAGAGTTGAGCTATATACTGTGGCTTAGTGGAAGACAGAAACAGAAAGTCATGGACTTAATAAGTGGAGGGTATTAAACAAATAGCATGCCTAATAAAAATTAACAGTATTATAATCGAAATGTCATATTTCATGTCTGTAAGCATGAAAATGTTGAGCAGAGAGGGACATGTACTAGAGACCAAAATGACCAGAGAGATAAATTGTAGAAATTCTTGATAATTAGCTGGTCCCCATGTTGTGTAGATTGGTTTTGTCAGCAGATTTAGCACTCAACAAAGCAAAGAGGGGTTATTTTCTTGAATGTGAAAGGAGAAGGTAGGGACAGTGGAGACCCTTATTTTGCTTTTGAATTTAGACTTTGTTCTAAGTTTAGTTTCCCAATAAAAATGAATACATGTAAAATGAAAAATCAGTATATACTCTGTCACTTTTTAGGTAAAGGTATGTTTCTTTCTCCAGAGTAGCTTTACAGTATTAGTATCAATGTCTCAGTAAATGTGAGAAAATGACCAGAGTAATTGTTATGTCCAGTGAGACAGAAGAATCTTTTTTTAACTTCATCTTCAAGGAAAAATTATACTCCATCATAGAATCATAACAATAACAAAGAGTAATGTGTACACATATCTTACTCGTACCTTCTAGAACTAGATATATTGTTTCCATGGATCCACTTAAGAAAAGCAATCCACATCAAGTTTGGAAAAAAAAATAGTAGTGCAAAAGCGATATGAAAACAAGAATGCAAGAACAACAAAAAAACCAATAAGAAAACATAAGGAAACAACATATAGTAATAAAATTGAAGGTTAAGATAAAACCATTCATAAATTGAAATATAAATAAAAAAAGGTAAAATGATACCCTAAAATTCGTACCATAAATAAATGAGAAAATAGTTTTACGTAAGCCTTATATATACTGAATAACAATAATTAAATAGCGTCTAACAACTTTAGAAATTGAATTTTCTATAAACTTATGATTTCCAAAACCAATTGTACAAGTCATAAGCCTTTGTAGGAATAGTTATGCATAATAAATACATAACTGTTCCGAAAATAAATGAAACAATGAAAATAAACACAATAGAAAGTGACTTCAGAGCCTGTGAAAGTCCAACAGGTACCCCTTGAAGTCTCCAGACACACCGAGCATAAGTATCAAAATCGACTCAGTCCGAAGTACGTGGTTCTGTACAAAAAGATGTGCAGAAGTGTAGTATGAGTACACCACGGTGGTACTCAGTAAGTATCAAGCATAACCTCGGTAGAGTAGTGACGAAGCCAGATCGAGACACTACCGAATATATATAACCTGCAGGATATGACTCGAGTCTAACAAGAAAGGAGTATCCAAGTAATACCGATAGCAAAAGGATATCAAGTTGCAAACGTAGTAACAATAAGAGGAAAACACGAATGGCAGCAAGAATAGACCAAGTAATTAATCAACAGCATGGTTAGGGTCCGGATGAAGCATAAATGAGTTCAAGTAAAGAAAGCAATGTTAACTCAACCAATCGAATCATTTCTAATATACCATTTCATCAATCCCAATCCTCGTAATCTCCTAACAGAATCATAACTTCCAAACCTTTAACACACATGGCACTTGGTGCCCACACATTTTCATTTCACTTTGCACGGCATATTCCACTTGCGACTCAGTACATCATATCCGTGTCACATGCTAATTAAGGTGTTCAAGGGATTCCATTCATATATTGTAAGGTAATAATACAGTTTCTAGACCAAGTAAAGAAATTAGTGAGAAAGATGAGTTTATTTTAGAAACCATATGAGTGAAGAAAATAACACTTCCAAATAAAATACGACACCATATAAGCTATTGAATTTAATGTAGACTTTATTAGGTTAAAAACATAATAACAATTCCTTTGTAATTAAAATAAAACCCCAGACAAGTTGAGAAGATTAAGTTGAGAAAGCAGTTAAAGTAAGATATGACCACTTAGTAGAAAATGGTAAGTATCGAAAAAAACGGCGGGTTCTAACTTAAAGACACACGAGGTAACATGATATTGGTTCTTTCAATTTTAAAATACTATCTTACTAACGACTCAGCAAGGCAGAATGTAATGACTCAACATAGTAAATTCACTTTGAAAATCGATAATTTGCAGAAATAAATACATAACTCAAGTATCTTATCAGTATCCAGCTATAACCAATCCTTAAGTGAAATGTAACACTATCGAATAACTTACACAGCTAGAGAAAAATACAATAAACATATAAACTGATGCGACACGCATCCCGATCCCACCAGACAACACAAATTCCTCCCTTATTCCTCCGTAACAATAACAGTAAATATATATATATATATATATATATATATATATATATATATATATATATGGCGTAATCCGATCCCATCATATATCAATTCAATATGATAATCCACCCTTATTACACCATATCAATCCACCCTTATTCCTCATTTTGCGGCGTGCAACCCGATCCCACCGTATATTAATAATTCACCTTTATTCCTCGTCAATATATATCACCCTTATTCCTCTTGTTGTGGCGTGCAACCCGATCCCACCGTATAATAGCAATTCACCCTTATTCCTCATGTTGCGGCGTGCAACCCGATCCCACCATATAATAATATAAATCAATCAACAACAACTCAGCAACTCAATTACAAGAAATTCTACAACGAAAAGTATAATTACACGACAACAAGGGAACAACGTAACAATCAAAGGGATAAAACAACCTTTTCAAGGAAACAAGACATATAAGGCATGTGATAACTATACAGGTATTCACAACAACTTGGACTCATAACATATAAGCACGTAATCATAGAATAGCTCAACAATTAAGAGGTAACAAAATAATAATGAAGGCAATGACAACAACCAAGGCATATAAATGCCAAATAATAAATAAGAGGCAAATAAGGACTAACAACATCATATAGAGCATGTAAGGGTAATCTAACAAAGGGACACCACATTTTTATGACAATTTACTCAAAAGCATGGAAAGAGACTAGGCAATCTAACCGGTCAATACCACATATAAACTGTGTACCCATTCGCCACCTTGCGTGCACGGCTTTCACATATCAAGATAGCACAATTGACTTAATTTCTAAGGGCTTGTTTCCCCTACACAAATTTAGGCAAGATACTTACCTCAATTCGGCCAATTCAATACTCAATTTAGCTTTTTCTTTACAAATTCACCAACGACAGGCTCAATCTAGCAAAAAATGACTTAATTACATCAAACAATGCAAGAGAAAATAATTTCAATTAACAAAGCTACGATACTTATACAATTTGCAAGAAGTCAACAAAAGAAACTCTCCGGGCCCACACCTCGAGACCCGACAAAATTTACAAAAACCGACTAACCATTCCGATACGACTAACCTTGATACCAATTCGTCCTTCAAATCATGATTTTTACATTTTGGAAAATTTCATAAATTTTCTCCAAATTCCCAACTTAATTCACTAATTATATGATGAAAATAGCAATGGAATCATGAAATATGATAAGACTCGGGTAGAGAACACTTACCTAAATTATTTGCTTGAAAAACTCACGAAGAATCGCCCAAGACCGAACTCTAAAACTCCAAAAATGGTGAAAATGGAAAACACTCGGAATGGAGTACTATTTATTCTGCTCAGATGCTAAAGCATCGCGAACGCGAAAGGCTACTCGCGTTCGCGAAAAAGAAAGATGAAGGCTGCCCAGATGTGCTTCGCGAACGCGAGATGTTGAACGCGAGCGCGAAGAAGGATTTTGAGGTGGTCAGCAGTTACACTTCGCGAACGCGGGAAACACTTCGTGATCGCGAAGAAGGAAACCAGAAGGCAGAAACAACAGTTCAAAAATAGAAGGAAATGGTCCATAGCCCATCCGAAACACGCCCGAGGACCCCGGGACCCCCTATAAACACACAAAAAAAATCTAAAAACATAACACGAACTTGCTCGCACGATCAGAACAACGAAATAACCTTTAAAATGACGAATTAGACGCCGAAACACGTGAAAAAATACTTTGAACTAGAACTCTAGATTCGCAACCGAGCGTCCGAACCATATCAAATCAACTCCAAATGATACCAAATTTTGCAGGCAAGTTCCAATCGACGAAACAGACCTATTCCAAATTCCAAAACCTCAATCCGGACTCGATAGCCAACAAGTCAAACCATGGTCAAACTTAGGAAGATTCTAAACTTTCAAATTGCCAACTTCCGTCGAATGATGCCGAAACCTTTTAGAAACATCCAAATGAAATTCCTGGCGTATGCCCAAGTTCAAAATCACCATCCGGACCTACCGGAATCGTCGAAACTCCGATCCGAGGTCAAGTACTTAAAAGTCCAACCTTGAGTCAATTCCTTCAACTTCGAGCTTAACAAATGAGAATGACTCCCGAAAATCCTTTCCAAACCTCTCAAAAACTCGAACCAACGATGCACGCAAGTCATAATACACCGTGTGAAACTACTCGTGACCTCAAACTGCCAAACTGGACGCAATTGCTCAGAACGACCAGTCGAGTCGTTACATTGTGATATCTTCTTTATTGTTCATTTTTATAGAATAATACAAGCATGTTACATTCTGTTTAATCTTTTAAGTTGTTTTCAATAAGAAGTTTAGAGGTTAAGACTTACTTACAGATTGTCATGAGTAATGTTAATACAAATTAACATTATATATTGTTACGAATAATGTTAATACAAATTAACATATTGTGCTTATTCCGATGTTTTAAACTAAATACAAAGTCCATATACCAAAATCTAATAAGACATATCAGGACTTTGTGGGGTGACGTTTCTTTCTTATAGAATTAGTTAAACTAATTAACGTTCATATTTTCAGGAGCTTAACTATTTCCTTTAGCTCAAATTCTATTTCAAGGTATTTTTAATATTATTTATGTGTTTTTATAAAAAAAATTGATCGTAATATGGGTACACGCGCGTTG
The DNA here is from genome assembly GCA_005239495.1 of Nicotiana undulata. Lineage (NCBI taxonomy): Eukaryota > Viridiplantae > Streptophyta > Magnoliopsida > Solanales > Solanaceae > Nicotiana > Nicotiana undulata. Next base: position 108,399 of record ML295109.1, on the reverse strand, counting down.
CGCGTACCCTAAAACTAATAATACTAATATGGAAAACACAATACTACACAATCATCAGGTCTCTTGAAACAAGTAATGGAGTTTCTTTAATGGCTTGGATAATTAGAATTCTACCTATATATTCTCAATAAAGTTAATGATGTAAAAAAAAATGATACTATTAGTGAAAATTTAATTTATTATAATATGTTATCTTAAATCTATAACTGTTTAAGCAACAATGTCTGGACAAATAAGACAGTAAAAAATATTTTGTACTTTACAGGGCATTAGTTGAACGTTGGAAATTGAGAAATGATGTAATTAAATAAATAGAAAAGGTGGATCATGCCATATACTCCCAAACCTAAAAGAGGAGAGTCTAAACATTATCTTTATGTACTTATTAGGTTGAAGGGCTAATAATTATAATTTTGAACTTTACTTGAAAAGGGTGTGTTATATAATGATGTATCCAAACCATCATGATTTCTCACAATGCTTTTCACGCACTCAGCAAAACCCCATTATAGCTTCTAAACAGGGTCCCCCCCCCCCCCCCCCTGACATGTATCCAAAAAAGGCCCCCCCCCCCCCCCTCCTCTTCTGAAATTAACAGAAGGAACCTTTACAAAAGTTGCATTTTTTTTAAATTTCCTTTTGCCCCACTTGCTCAACTGCCCAAAGAAAAACAGATAGACTTATTAGCACTAAGTTTGGTATAGGGGATAATAACAATAAATTCGAAATATAATTCGGGATTAATTTTATCTCATATTTGATTTAAGGTATTGACTAATTCAAAAATAATTTTTATATTAAAATAATGTGATTAGTTATTCCACTGAAATAACTAATCCTTCTAGAATATTCTACCATTAAATCAAACGGCCCCTTCAGGTTTGCCTCATTTGTTTGCATTTCATGGAGGTTTGATTCTTAATCATTCAGATCTCAGACATTAAATGCATTTATTTTAAAGTATAAATCTTAATTGTTTAGATCTTAATCATTAAGTCTGTTTATTTTTTTTTTAATTCCCAACCACTTAATGAGTCTGAATAGATTTGTATGATTAAGATCTATAACATAAACTTAATTTATTAAGATGTTATCATTCATATTCATTATTAACTGGCGCCACCGCCTACCATTATCAACTATCACCATACCACCCACCACTGTCAAACCACCACCACCTGCACCGTCACCGACGCCACTATCATCATCCTCAATCATAGCTGCCACCATTATCGACTACCACCAGTCCATCACCCACCACCATCATTCTCAACCACAACCAACACTCATTCACCTCAACTACCACAATTAACTACTACATCACCAACCATAGCCGACACTTCCCAACATTATAAACTACCACCACCCACTATTACCTTCATCAATCACAACTACCACCACCCGCTAGTTTTAACTATCACCACCCACCACCACCATCCTCAATCAGAATAGCCACCCTACCAATCACCACTAGCTACTATCCTGAACCACCACCATCAACCAAAACTACCACCAACCATCGCCTCTAGTCGGCATTCACAAGCACTACCGTCAGCCATCACCACCAACAACTATTATATTTTTAAAAACTATATGTTTTATTGATAGAATATTAGATTAATTAGTATTTCGTATACTTTATATTTATTCATTTTCAAATAAAGATAAATTTTTAATTAAATGTTAAAAATCAAACAGTCTTAATCATTTAGTATTCAGATCTTAATACATATCTTAATATTCAGATGTGTATTCAGATTCGAATATCTTAATCTTAATATACATCTTGATATTTAGATGTGTATTTAAATTCAGACGTCTTAATTTAAAAATAAATAAATAAATGAGACCTTAGACCTTTTCCCCACTAGAGCGGTAACATTGAAAGCTACCTTGACGCTTCCCCAAAAACAATTGGCAAGACTTACTTTCTAGACCTTTTGATTGAAATCAAGTGTAATATGTGATATAGATGATTGACTCACGCGATATTAATTCAATTTTTACGGAGAAGGCATGCTAAGATTGTTTGCTATTTTGTCCATGCAGTAACATTATACTAATTTATCCCGCCTTCAAAAATATAATTTTAAAAAGATTGGCAAGATGTGAGACCTAATGGATCACATTGACTATAATTATGTGAGTTATGAACACAATACATTGTTGGGAAAAAATGGAACATAATTACATTGAGGCAATCTTAGAACTTTAGTAGTACACATTCAATTACTAGTTGTTAACACAAAGTCAAAGACACATCGAGTTTTCTATTTTTGCTACCTTTAACCTTCCCTAACTAACCTTGAAAATAAGTCACCTAATCGTGCGACAAATTAAAAGTCTAACTAACCAATTAAATATATACTGTAGGAAAAGACAAATGAAACTAGTCTTTAGCGCCTATAGGCTATAACCACGCCGCTCCAGCTGTCGACAAGATTAGCTTTTCTATTTGTATTCATACAATTTACACTACTCTTTTGTTTTGTTCTATTTGCTCGTAAAAACTTGTCGCAAGGGTACTTTATACTACCAAGTTACATGAACTTATTATGATTAAATAATCTAATGAAGTGGGAATTTATATTAGCTAATTGTGATTAAAAAAGAAAAAGTGTATATACAAATATATATTTTATATTTATTAATTTGGTATAAACACTCTATATCTTTACTGAATTACGACTAATATAATTAGTATCTATTCTAATTCTTTATTCTTAAGAGAATCCCCCACCCGAACCATTCTTCCTTGCGTGCCTAACATCCACTCCTTCTAGTCGAGTGCCTTGCGGCGCCTTTAACGATGAGAGAAAGCGATATCGAAGAGAATAACTCAAGAGCACTGGCTACTCCGTCTCACTCACGTAAATTGGTTTCGAGAGCATTCCGCCAGTTTTTGGCGGCTTTCACTTTCAACCTGACCTTGGTTATATCAAGTTTAGTAATGAATATAACAACCTTTCTATTTCTGTGCTGGTTTTTGAGTTGTCACTCTTCCTCTTTCAATCGAAACACTGATGGATATAACTCCAATGGGTGAGAATGGAGCTTAGCGGGTTGATATGTTAACTTAATTGTCGTTTAATCCATTCCATAAAGTATTTCTCACTTTGTGACAAATGAGAAATGCCTTCTTAGATGATGCTTTGATTTGACTATGTTAAAGGGGCAACTCGCTTTTTTCCTAAAGGAATTACCTCATATTAGACCTGTCAATTGGGCTAGGCCGACCCACAAATCGCTCACATAATTCAATAAAATTGACTCTTTAATCGAGAGATTTTTACATTCATATGCCATATAGTAAATTATATTACTCTCTCTGCTTAACTTTTAATATAATTACCCTTTATATACCTAATTACCATTTATATACATTTTAGGGGTTTTAAGAGTATTAATTAGTGTCCTAAATTACATTACCGTATATTCCCACACCCCCCACGTTTCTCTCTCCGCATCCCCCCCCCACCCACGTATCTTGCACTCACCCATGATTTTCTCTTCATAAATCTAAGAAATCCTCCATTAACGCCTATTTCATCTCTTCTTCAAATCCAGACGAAATTTTTACTCTTATTCAAAATTCCTACCTCCATTAACGTCTCTGATTAGCTTGATTTTCAATGAAGAAGAAGATATCTACGTAAAGCAAAGGAATTCTCTCTACGTCTATTTCTATCTCTCAATCCATAATTTCAGTAATATAAAGCAAAGGAAAAGAGAGCAGTAATTCCACCATTGACATCTATTAAAAAGCTTTGAATTCGAATTTGGGTTTTCAAAAATCATTATTTGCTTGGATTGAGTCTTGTTGCAAACAATTGGGAATATAAATTTGAGTTTATATCTCAATTTTGAGGGTGTTTTGGTGAAGATTAGACTTGATTTTGGCTAAATTTCATATTAAAACTCGAAGAAGAAGAAGAAGACGTGATATACATTATATTTAAGTTGTATGATATTGTAGTTGTATATAACTAGGTAGAAATAATGTATAAAAATTGTAAATAAGTTGTATAATATATAATTAGTTGTATGAAATTTATTTTTACTTTGTATAAATCAGATATAAAATATACAAAAGACATATTGTATAAATTTTGTATTTAAGTCGTATGTTATTGTAGTTGTATTTAACTAGGTAGAAATAATGTATGAAAGTTGTAGATAAGTTGTATGAAACTTGTTTTTACTATGTATAAATCAAATACAAAATATACAAAAGACATATTGTATAAAAATTGTGTTTAAGTTGTATGATATTGTAGTTGTATATAACTGAGTATAAAAAATGTATGAAAATTATAGATAAGTTTTACAAGCCTATGACATAAGCTTTGGGATTTTTTCGGTCTCCTTTAATTTAGACGATTTATATACATTTCTGCCGGATCTCCTGATTTCGATTTAGTTAGTCGGTTGAATTTGAGGTTGGTTTGAATTTACCGCTGAAGTTTGTTTGGATTTGAGTTCGAATTCCGGTGCCGATTCGAAGCCCGATCGTGGATTTTGGTCGCGGTCTAAGCTGTTGCTACTGTCATTTTCCGTTTAGATCTAGTTCGCCGAAGCTTGCTGTAACTGAGTTCTTTTTAATATTATTGAGGTTCGATTCTAAACTCTTCCTCTTTTATTATTTTTCACCTGAATATTTTATGTTTGTTTCCTATCGTATTTTAGTCTTTGTTATGTGAATGACACTTACATACTTGTTGAGTTAGTTTTTCGTTTGATTTTTTTATTTTATTTTGATTTTTTTATTTTATTATAAGAGAGTGTTTGAATTCACGTTATGCAAATGCTTATGTGCTAAGAATAAAATTACTCAAGATATGAATAAGGCTTAACAAATTAATTAGTTATGATAGTGATTAAAGGGTGTAACTAAATTCTTTAATTGAAGGTACTAATAATGGATTGAGAGCCTTCTAAGGTGGAATGTATATATTTTTTAAATATAACTTGTGTATGTAGGGTAATTTACTAAACATGAACATTTAGGGTAATAAAGTTTTCAATAGTATATAGGAATGAAAAAATCTCTTTAATCGGTCCATGACCCACGAAGCCCTAACCAGACCAACCCATTAATTTAAAGGGTCTGGGCCGAGCTATAATATTTTGACCCATTGAACCAGACCGGACCCGAACCGGTAGCTGACCCACAAGTCAACCGGCCCGGACCAACACACACACACACACACACACACACACACACACACACATATATATATATATATATTCAAACACGTGGTAAAAATTGAATCCAAACATTGAAGAAAGAATATAGTACCAGACACTATGAGGCGTCATGTCAAAATAGTTGAATTTCATATGTTTTAGACTATTAGTTGTATATATAGTCGAATTCCATATGTTTCTCAAGTTTTAATGTTAATAAAGTATGATTTTTCTTTCGTTTTTATTCTAACTGATTCAAAGACAAGTAATAATTTCAAGTTCGTACATATATATAAAGTTTGAAAGTTTTTTTATTTATTAGTTTTTAACCTTTTAAATTGGATTCGACCCATTAGAGTATGGGTTAAGGGATTACGGGTCACGGGTCCGGACCGGGTCAACATGTTTTGGTTAATGAGTCAAATCCGGGTCGACCCCTTTAAGAAAGTGAACTGGCCCGGTTAAGGACCCATGGGCCAATAGTTAACGGGTTCGGTCCGGGTCGGATCAGCCCATTTAACAGGTCTACCTCATATATCAAAGGTATGTGCCATGTTTATTATAAACCAAAATTATTTAAAAATATATTTTATATAGTTGCCTTTTATATTTTATAGCAAAATAAGTATTTTGGTATTACTATTGAACCATGAAATACGTTATTTATGTTTTTCTTCTCTCTTTCTTTCAATTACCACACAATTCTCTCTTAAAGTTTTTCTTCTTTCCCTCTCTCTTTGAGTGAAATAGGCCGAATCCTCTAGGGTTACTGCAATTGAATCTCTCAGCTTCGTCGATCCTCTCAAGTTTCTTATCCTGTCGAAAGCTTATGAATTATTTTTCCCAAGAGATCGAACTTACCTCATTTCAGTTCAATAGGCTCACGAACCTGAATCATTTGCTGAAGCCTCCAGATCTGCAAGATTTCTTCCTTTGAAAATTCTCGCCACGTGGGTTTCTTATCTTGCATGGTGAATGTTACGTTACTATGTCTTCCTTCGAACTGATTAAAGGCTTGCCTTATTCTCCCAGTTGCATTGTTCTTTGAAGTAGTGGGGTTCTTTATTGCGACGTGTACAGTCAACATAAGGAATCTTGGCCGGAAAATGTTATCTTGGACGAATTTTCTTTTCTTCTTTACTATTTAATCACATATAATAATATATATACATTGTATTATGTACAAAGTCACTCAAACACATTGTATTTTAATATTTTTTTTTTTGTATTTATATATTTCGAAGGTCTGTATTTTTTTAATACAGTTGAATACACTTGTATAATAAGCATGAATACAGGATATAAACATTGAAATACATTGAATACAAATATTAAAATAGAACAGAATATAGTGAATACCTTTCATTGTAAAATACAGTAAAATACACTGAATAAAAATAAAAATATAGTGAATACAACTAATGAAATATACTGAATACAACCAATGAAATATACTGAATACAGCAGTAATAACATGTATTAGGAACAACTAAAATATTGTTAATACAAAATTTGAATACATTGAATAAAAAATAGCGAATACAGTAAATGCAAATATTGAATTTAATGAATGCAACAGTAAAAACACATATATTGAAACACACTAAATACAAAATTAAATACAACAATTATATATTACAGAAAATTCATTCTAATTAATTGGGTTGATAATGAGGTATGTTAGAATTGATTTTCATGAGTTATATTAGGAGGGTATCACGTTAATCGATATTATTTTCGTTATTAGACAGTTGGACTGACCTATTTTTAAGGTGATTAATGTTACTGTATTCATGTATGCATGGTGTAAATATATACCCGTACAGTAGCACGAATACAACGAATACACAAATTAAATAATACATATAAAAAATAATTATATATATAATAGCTATAAGAAGTTAATAGCACTGAACAATAATGGTTTCTGAAATTTTCTCTTAAACTGCATGCATTATAGGTTTATAATTTAACCGGATATAACAGTTGATTATAACAAGTTGCTTCTTGTGAAAATTATGTATTGCTGTAGGTTATTTTAACTTCGTAATATAAAAAAGTTACGCACTGTTAAATACACATAACTTAAGCTAATCGCAAATTATTCTTTCATTTACCGTACAAAAATTCCGATCATTTTAATTTATAAATAAAAGGCTGGTTATTTAGGAAAACAAAATAGTACTAAATATTCATAAGGGAAATTTTCACTTCTAGTCAATCAAATATTAGTTATACGGCAAAAAGTGGAGAACTCGATTTTGAGATCACTATGGCATTTCGCGCCCGTCCTCGAGAAGCTTGAAGCAGAGTCGAAGCTTGACATCGAAGGAGCATATCGAAGGTCCCCTATGCTCGACCTCGGGGCAGTATAAATCGATGATCATCATGGAAAGACGGGAAATTTTCAAAGGCACGTGGTTAGAGTTGACCAAGTCTGCAAGAGTAGTACAAGTCCGTATCAAGCTATTAAATAGTTGTACAAACTGCATTTTTTGTAATAATTACACATGTACTATGTTGAGATTCCCCCTCCTATATAAAGGGGACGCTTGTCATTTTTTTGGGACACATGATATTCAATACAACAAGAACATTCTCTGCTCTCCAACTTAAACATATTCAACGATTGTTCCATTGATTTATTGCTTTCATTTATTGTGTTCATTAATTGTTCTTCATTTATCGCTCATTATTGATCAAAAAGGTCTCTCCCCGAGACCCTCCATACTGTTATTCTCTCATCAATCGCCCACTATTAAGCACTACTAAGTCGACCTCGATGCCCCGCTTCGGTCAGCTCGAGATCGTAGGTTGTGACATCTTAGTTTGTATATCGTTACTTTCCTCTACTCTTACCTTAATTTCCTAACTCATACTTAGCATCTATTGCCTAACAACTTGTATTAAAATAAATTACATATTTTTAGAACCACAAGATCAAATATAATTATAATTACTATTTTCAAGGTAAACAGTTTGGCGCCCACCGTGGGGCTAAAAATAATAGTGATTGTTTTAGTGCTGGTTTGCTGAAAACACAAGTTACTCTTCACACTTTTCTTGTCCAAGAATCTTTGATTTCGGGTCAAAATGTCTAACTCAGTGAATGCACACGAAAACAGCGGTCCTGAGGATCATGGAGAGAACGATGTAGCTATTTCAGGCGCCGGTGTACCGCTGCAAAACCCTGGGGTAGCACAAGCGCCAATCCCCGTGGATATGGGCTCACGCAAAGTCCAACATGTCAATATAATCTCTCATACCGACAGAAGTGTACGCCGGGAAAACCGACATGAAGCACAAAAAACTCCAGCTTGGGAGGAAAGAGAAGTTAGCCTTCATGTCATTTTTGAGAAGTTACAAGCACAACAAGTGGCTATTGCTCAGCTACAGAGTCAACAAAAAACCCCAAGCACAACAACACCAGAAACGGCTCCTCGAGTTGAGCGGGCACTAGAAAGGTCGAGCAACAACGGGTCAGCAACCGACCCCGCTATTATGAAGATGCTCGAGGACCTTACTAAAAGAATCGAATCAGGAGAGAAGAGGATAGAAGCTAACGACAAAAAGGTGGAGACCTATAATTCGAGGGTCGATCAGATCCCGGGCGCACCCCCCCCCCTTTCTGAAGGGTGTAAATTCAAAGAAGTTCGTGCAAAAGCCATTCCCATCAAGCGCGGCTTCGAAGACCATCCCGAAGAAATTCAGAATGCCCGATCTCCCGAAGTACAACGGGATCTCGGACCCCAACGAGCACATTACTGCCTATACTTGTGCTGTGAAATGGAACGACTTAAAGGATGACGAGACCGAATCTGTCTTGTTGAAAACGTTTGGAGAAACACTATCAAAGGGGGCCATGTGGTATCATAACCTACCCCCAAGCTCAATGGATTCATTTGACATGCTAGCAGACTCTTTTGTGAAGGCACATGTCGGTGCCATCAAGGTCGCTACGAGGAAGTCTGACGTCTTCAAAATCAAACAAAGGGAGAACGAGATGCTGAGAGAATTCATGTCTCGCTTTCAAATGGAACGAATAGAATTACCACTAGTCTCCGATGACTGGGCAGTGCAGGACTTTACTCAAGGTTTGAATGAACGAAGCTCGATAGCTTCAAAGCAACTAAAACAAAACTTGATCGAATATCCCGCCATGACTTGGGCGGATGTGCACAATAGTTATCAGTCAAAGATAAGGGTCGAGGACGACCAATTGGGACCCCCTCGTGCTCGGTGTATCCTAGCAGGCTCTTAGCAAAGGAATCAAGGTTTCCGGAAAGAGACCCGAGGCTAAACAAAGAAAGGTATCAACCATACATAGAAGATCGTAGAAACGCCCTGAGGTGCAATATACCTCGAAACGATCAAAGGATAGACCGAGGACAAGGTTCCCGAGGGCTCTTGAACAAAGCAGGGGTCGATAGGCACACATGACTAGTAGAGGCACCCCGTTTATCAAAGTACAACCTCAACATCGATGTTTCAAACATCGTATCGGTCATAAGTAAAATCAAATATACTAGATGGCCAAGACCCATACTATCAGATCTTTCACAAAGGAACCCTAACTTGGTATGCGAATATCACGGCACTCACGGCCATAGGACCGAGGATTGCAGACAGCTCCGAGAAGAGGTAGCCCAACTGATCAGCAAATGGCACCTTCATGAGTTTCTCAACGACCGAGCTAAAAATCAATTTTGGGAAAGAGAAGCGAACAGGAAAAACGAAGCAGAAGAACCACATCACGTGATCCACATGATCATTTGAGGGGTCGACGCCACACAAGGACCCGTTGTCAAGCGAATGAAAATATCCATCACCAGGGAAAAGCGAACTCGGAGTTACATACCCGAGGACGCCCTCACATTCAGCGAAGAGGACATCGAGACCCTGTCTCAGCCTCATAGCGACGCACTATAAATTTCTTTTCTCTTGAATAAATTTCAAATTAAACGTGTGCTCGTGGATCCAGGTAGCTCGACCAACATAATCAGGTCGAGGGTGGTAGAGAAGCTCGGACTGCTCGACCAAATCGTGCCCGCCTCTCGAGTCCTCAATGGAATCAACATGGAGAGCGAGACAACAAAATGGGAGATCACCCTCCCGGTCAACGTGGCCGATACAATTCAAGATACCAAGTTTCATGTCATCGAAGGTGACATGAGGTACAATACCTTGCTCGGAAGGCCGTGGATACACTGTATGAGAGCAGTGTCGTCAACCCTTCATCAAATGATGAAGTTTCCAATGAATGACATAGTAAAAACAGTGTACGGGGAGCAGCATGCTGCAAACGAGATGTTCGCAGTACACGACGTAGCACCAACATCGATGCCTTCCGCATCGAAGGAGCTAAAGGACAAGCAAATAGCCAAGTAACAACTACAACCTACATCCTCGACTGTACTCGAGTGAGTAAATAAAGGACCATGTCGCGTCCTCGGAGTGAGCAATTTAAACACATCAAGGTTCAAACTCCATCGCTACTAAGGTACAACCCTCTCCCTTTTCATTTATGTTTTATACTAACTTATTGCATATGTCCGATTGAGAGGAATTGACGCACCCTCCAGCTCGAAGACCTTAGGTTTCAAAGCATGCGTTGCACTCGTGTTTTATCCCGAAAGGGTTTTACCGGCAAGGTTTTTAACGAGGCAACATCCATATGCTACCTAAGGAGAACTTACCAAGCATTCAAGGCTTCTCTTCTATCAACCTCAAATGCTGGGGGGGGGGGGGGGAAGGGGGGG
>ML295109.1:68990-89114 GCA_005239495.1 Nicotiana undulata | reverse complement strand
AAAATAAACTACAAAGTCAAACAGATCTCAATATCGTATCACCCAATTCTCATTCGATTGTAGTTTAATTGGGATTTTCGACATAATTGCGTTTTTTGCAGAAGATTTGTAGAAGTTTTAGTCATTTTTTATTTGTGAAAACAAAAAACAAAGCATCTACAATCAAAATACAAATAATCTACAATTTATCTACAAAATATCTACAAACTGGGTACATTGAATAGAAAGAGACGAAAATTAATACAGCATGATTTGCGTTTGAAAATTTCTGAAAGAATCTTTAATTCCCCAATATTAGCGCGCCTAAATAAGGAATTTTAATACTACAATGATTCCTTATTTAATGAAATATCTGAAAGAATATTTACTTCCTTATTTTAGCGCCTAAATAGGAAGATTATAGCTATTAAGATTTTGTATTTAATACATTATATTTTTTTTATAAAAAAACTATTAACAAGGCGAGTAATTTCCAAATTATTAACATATTTGGTAATATAGTTTCCTATATGGTATAGGAACGAAAAAATCCCAATAAAAAAAGAGTTGGTCGAGTCCTAAGCTTTTGCTTTTAAAAGTTTGTCACGCAACTTTGATTAACATATATTCAACAGTAGAAAAGTTGTCAAAAAAGCACGGGCTAGCTCATTTTTGAACTGGTAATTAAAAAATAGTCAGCATTTGTAAAAAGTCATTTAAAAATAGCACTATTTTGTTGTAACGTGAAAAGTTCCAGCATAATATATTGGAGATCGGAGCACTTGTGTATGAATTTCCAGCATATTATGTTGGACCAGTATATTATGCTGGAATATTTTCCGGATTTTGAACAGTGTTTTCGTTCAGATTTATCTTTACATGAAAAGTGACTAAATTTCGATTACTTTAAAATTGTGGCTATTTTTAATTACTACTTGTAAATCTGGCAATATTTGAATTTCACCCGAAAAAGTTCCACCTTCAAATTTCCAAATTCTTTATTTTGATAAACAGCCCAATATAAACGTCCGTATGCCTAATTGAGGGCTTTAGAGGTTTTCAGTGAGTTTTTTACACGCTTGATTTTTTTTAATTATTATTTAACAAAATAGTACCATTTATTATTTATTCCACAAAGAGCACTTTTATTTTTCATTATTAGCACATTAAAAAAATTAAGCTCAATATTTAATATATTAACTGACTCACTAATCACATGATGTACTTTTTTGGTTCATCTCCATTCTCCCTTTCCAACATTCATTTCTTCATTCCATTTTTGAAAATTTGATGCATATGTGAATGCCACCTAAATTCAAGATGTATTGTTTTAAACGTCTTTTATACTTTGTATATCAAATATCACTTTAATTCAAAATGTATTTTTATGTATATAATTTTTCTATATTTATTTGTGAAGTGCCATCTTATTTTAAGATGTATTTTTAATGTGTATTTCAAATATATTTTATATGTCAAGTGCCATTTTAATTCAGGATGTAATTTTTATGTATATTTTTTAATGTATATTTATATGCCATCTTAATTAAATTTAAGATATATTTTTTTAATGTATATTTCACATGTCTAAGTGTCATCTTAATTGAAGATGTATTTTTTATGTATATTATTTTTTATATTTTAATTCAATGTGTGTGTGTGTACACACACACACACACACACACACACACATATATATATATATATCGAGTAAGATCTTTATGTTAAGAAAGGAAGAAAGAAGGAAAAGAAAAGCTTAAGATATATAATTAAAAAGAAAAAAAATGGAACAAATTTAGAAAATATATTGGCTTCGGAAGAAAACAAAATCAAGAAAAAGAATAAAAAGAAGGAAAGCTAATAGATAAAGAAAAAAAAACATAATTTTTGTACAAAGAATTATTGACTTTCCATTCAAATTGCTTATGCTTAGGGATTAATAATTAATATTCTTATTTTAATAAAACTGTGTGCTACAAATATAAATATTTTTCTGCCACAACTGTAATATTAGATTTTATGCTAAACATTTGTTATATTTCTTTTAAATTGTGACAGTCATATAAAGTTTCAGTTTTCACTTGAGAATTTCAAAACAAAAGTAGTTTTGTGGTCCAAAATCAAATTTCAATGTGGACACAGCCAAAGCCCAAAAGCCTTTTTTTTAGGACGCATCTTTTGATGTTGCTGAGTGCTGAATTCTTGACGTAACAAGCATAGGCTGGTTGGTATGACTTGGGCTTTTACAATTCCTTTATCCTCATCTAGAAATGGAACCATTCCATTATTGTTTGTGGCTTGTGGCTTGTGACTTGTGAAGAGCAACGGAATGGGCCAATTGTTGACTGTTCTTTGTTGGTTTTGATGGTAGATAAAGTGATTAAATTCAAGTTGAGCATAGGTCAAACGGAATCTTATCATTTTGGGAATGCATGCCCTCTTCAAGGAGAATGACACACACGATGTGCAGAGCTAAAATGTCTCGTCCGTCCACTCATTTGTAAATCTTTTTAACGCACGATGCCATATTCAAGTTGAGCATAGATCGTGATATCTTTGTTCCCTCCCAAATATGCAGTCAAATTGTCTTCTCTGCCCAACTTGCTATATAGGAAAGTACCTTGTGTATTCCTAGCTCGCACTTCGCATGACAGTAAAACATTTTGTTTTTCATAGTGCACTTTGGTATTCGTATACAAGAGTGTCGATTTGTTACGACTCAAGCCCATGACACGTATTGTCCGTTTTGAACCTAGACCCCCCACAAATTTAGATTTTGGGCTACGTCACATCGAGCCCAAAAACGTGCATATCATGTAAATTTGTGTCATGCCTTATAAAGTTCTTCCCATTTTATTGTGGGATTCGCCTAAGGCGATATATGCGCCCCTTCTTCAGAAGCTTATTTGGCCCGCCGTTATCGGCCCACCCTCCATTGTGGGCATCACACGATCAGTTTGTGTATTCAGAAATTAAAAATCTTAAGTCAGATAATTGATATACCACAATTATTTTGTAGTGATGGATGCGAACTTATAGCAATAAATAAGCATAGAGAACATTTTTAAAAGTTCAACTATGTATTTAAACTTCAAGTAAAAGAGTTACTATTGTTTAAACTTACTACATTTCTCCCCTTAATGACAAAATTATTGAAACTTCTATGCTTTAATGGACTTAAAGATCCATACACCCCTTCATTATATAGATAAGCATATATACTTCTTCCTAGGGTGGGCATAATTCCAGCCGAACCGAAAAAACCGGCCAAATCATAAATTTCAATTTTCGGTTCGATTTAGTCGGTTATTCGGTCGTTGTGCGGTTTTTAAATTATTAAATTTTTCGATTTTTCGGTGCGGTTTATGGTTTTGGTATTTCGTTTTCGGTTAAACTAAAAAACCTTATTTTAATGTATGAGTCCAAATTTTGAAACGCTGCCTTATTAAATCCTTTATTGAAATGCTGCCTTGTTTGTTAAAAATGGATGGACAAGGAAATTTTTTTTCTAAAATTTTTCAATGACACATGTCTATCTGTATTAACTACTAGGCAGAGGGCGATCTCAAATAACAGACTTTACATCGCTATCTTTAGAAAATCAGAGATCACATATCATGATCCTTAACATAAAAGATTACAATGTTAGTCAATCATCTGTTAATTATAACAACAGAATATTTAGTGTCAGTTGTCATTTTCACCTGTGTCAATAGAGCAACTAATAATAGAAGAGTATTACAAGTTGGATAATTATAACCAAATGTTTTTCATTCTTTAAAAGAAATAAATGAAACTAATTAAGTATGAAAATGGATATGAAACATGACAACCTAACTAATTTTTTAAAGCTTCGGTCGTTTGGTACGAGGTATAAGAAGGTATATTGCTGGTATAAAAATTTAATACCATCTTAATATTTCGTTTGGTTAGCAAACCAAATATAAATTATCACAGGATTAAAATTAACACCGGGATAACTTATACCTTATAGAGGATGGGGCAATTAACACCGGTATAACTTATACATTCTTCTTACAAATTATGCAATTGTCGTATTTAATACAATATACCAAACAATGGATAAAAAACAATCCCAGCATAACTAATTCCCAGCATAACTTATACCGATATAACTTATCCCGACATAAGACGCATTCGAACCAAACGACCCCTCATGGAACACATTGTACAACCTCTTCCTTAAGAAGTAAAAGATCTCCTCTTATGTACATTACTATGGAATCTAAGCAATTTCGACCAAAATTTTATGCAGCGACTGCAACTTGGATAAGAATGGACAATGGTTACGGCCTTTGATCTTGAAGACACCTTCAAGAGGGTTTTCCCTCACAAGTTTTTCTTGGACATCTGGTGAAAGAGCATGATCATCCAATGTCTGGACATAAAATCTACGACCTCCTAAAGATCTGTAGTCTCGGATATAAAAATCTTGAACCGTTAATAACCGAAAAGCTAAATCGAAAATAACCGTGCCAAACTTTGAAAAAACTGCATCGAACCGTAAATACTTTGATTTGATTTGATTAATAATATTACAAAATCGATCGATAAATCGAATAATACTTTCATAATAACCGATCGAACCGACCAACTATCTGACATTCTTTTCTTTTTAGTCGGTCAAAAAAAGAACAATACTTTTTTATATTTATTTTTGAATTCAACTTTAAATTTTCCTACTCTTAATACGATAATTTCTAGCCACATAAATTTTTATGATTTATTTTAAATCACAAGACTTTTCCTTTATTTCTTATGTTTCATGCCCACTCAAATACTTTCACATAAATTGTGTGGTGACATGGCGCCATGTAATTCTCTTTTTGGCAGACGTTTTACAGTTTTGCGCATTTTTTTTTTGTTTTGTTTATTTCCTTTCCTTTTATTAAGACCAATCACATCTATGCTATCTTTTCTTAACTATAATCTCTCGTCATCAAGATGAACTTATAGGAGTGTAACATTTGTCTATATTCGATATTTGTTTCTAAAGTCCTTTGCAGTACACACACATTTATATATACTTCATAATTAGTCTATTTGTTGTTGGAATGTCAATAGGACATATCCAAATATCCTAACGCCTGAGAACGACATATCAAAAAATATATATTACTACATGGTCAAGTAATTATATATATTTTTAAACCTCGATAATGAAACATACCTACTCCACTGTTTAGAGATTATCCAATTATCTGTAATATATTATGTATCCTAAATTCGTCACTGGAAAAGGAGCTTTTTTGCATGTTGCAACTAATACTTTAGAGCTTGAGTTTTAAGCAACCACCCTACCAAGTGAAAAGTGAAACAAAAAAAGGATTGACGCCAATACTTCAAGTTAAACTTCTCTTACTTGTATTTGTCACATAATACACGCTGTATTTGGAAGAATAATTTTGTATACGGTCAAAACTGAGCTTGTCTTCGTATGACTAATCAAGACTGGAACATGATAGACGAAGGTTCAACCTCGTGTTATATCGAGTCGTAGTGCGAAGTCAGATTGCTGAGCTCGTGACCCGGAGACCGGTCAAGATCGAGATCGGCTAAGATCGAGACCAAGCAAAATAGAGATCGAGGAAGACCAAGAAAGTTTACCTTGTCAAGTAACATAAATCCAAAATATCCGTAATCGAGCAAAGATCACGGCAGAAATCTCGGCACGTATCAAGAAGAGGCCGATTAATTAACCAATTGTTGGGACAAAACACACACACAAGATAAAGTGACTCGAAAGTCGGATGTCGAACCCACAGAGACTTAGATTGATCGTTAACTAAGCAAACTAAAATCAATTAATTGTTCAAGATATTTAAGAGTGATATTATTCTATTAATCTACTATTGCGAAAATTAAACAAATAACAACTAAATTATGAAGAATGCGGTTTTATATGACGAGATTTTACTTCAGACGAGATGGAAATTCCAGGGTTGTGGTTGGTTTATCAATCCTATTAAGTTCAATAATTACACTCGTTAATTCGGATTATCTATGGTTGCTAATTAACCAGATCGTTTATATGAATAACATGTTCCCACAATACTACTCGCCTGCCCACAATATATCAATTATATATTGCTATGGTATCTATCATGAACGAATATAATGTGGTATTTAATTAAGCAAGACTGTTAGGTATATTCATATCCTAACCGCGAAATCTTCCCCCGAGCCACGGGTTCATAAACAAGCTCTCTCTAATTCTACTCTAATCTAAACACGACATTCCCAAGCATAACATAGATAGTTAATAGAACGCAACTGCTGGCCAGACAATTAAGCAATTATGCACAGAATTAGAGAAATAACCACAAGATGATAATCCGAATTAACGAAGATGTAGTTAATAAACGTTAATAATCATGTCAACCACAACCCTAGAACTAGAGTTCTTAGCCACTCATGTTCGTAGTAATTTCCAAGTATTTTGCATAAGCAAATTACAAAGAAAAGAAAAAGTGATGAAAAACTCTATGATTTTCTCCTCCACAAGTTGTCCACGTGATGTCATTGGCTCCGATCGCAAAACTCTCTCAAAGTGGCATTTAGGTCGATTTATATGTGTAAGAAAAAACCTAAACGTGTAGGTCAAATTCCAGTCAAACCAGGAGACGAAATAAAGCTTCAAAACTCAGACTGAACCTCGCCCTAGGTTTGGCATCGCCAGGCTAACGCCTGGTTAAGCTGGCCTTTTCCTGGCCTCGCCGGCCTAATGCCAGCTTCAACCTGGCTTTTGCCTGGCCTCGCCAGCCTAATGCAAGTTTCAATCCTGGCGTCATCAGGTATCTCCTTTTCACTGTTCTCGAGCACACTTTCAACGTTTAAGTATTCTTTTTGTTCTACTTTCATTTTCAAATTCACCTACACATAAAATAGACTCCATTGCGCGCAAATAAAATGTACTTTATCATTAAAGCATGTAAAATGTAAGGCACATAATGTACGAAACAATGGAATTATAGCTCTACACAACTGTCATTGTTCACACATCACGTGTGGATTGGTGGATTTCTCATAGTTGGTGCTGCCGCGCATGCATCCATTTTTATGGTAAGAGATTATGATCCAACTACTCGGTACAAAGATCTATTAGATCGTGTCCTTAGACATCGTGATGCAATCATATCCCATCTCAACACATCAATACCCCATACTTAAACATTGCTCATCCTCGAGCAATCAAACTACACTTATAGACACAACCTATTAAGCAATCCTCCTAACTCATCACACCAAGAATCTTTAAAATAGACTAAGCACAAAGGTGTCCTCAAAATTTGAGTCACAAGTATCATGCATTATTTCACAATTCACTCACTTACACTAACATAGAGGTCAATGACATTATCTTTCCTTCGTGAATCAAGTGCCCTCACGCAACAAAAGAGAGTATTCCACACACAATACAATTTAAGAATAATTAGGAAATCAAGATAGAAAAAATTCACTCACTCTCAGAAATAATATTCAGATGCTACAAAAGATGCACCATAGGCTTGCCTGTAGTGTACTATTCTACTAATTGAGCTCATTCAGTCTAGGATCAAGCAGGACTTTCATTGGTTGTAATATAGGCTGCAGGTCGGGTAGGATGCATTTGTATATAAGTGGCTACACCTCCCTAAGAACTTTAATACATATACTTTAACATTCAAACCCCATACTTATGTCAAACCATAACTCCACCTTCACATCAATGTATATTAACTCCATATTTCTTTAAGCATAATTACATCAAGAGCCACCACTATCATTGAAAACTTTCAACAATAATACAACTATATTTTTTTCTTTTCTTCTTTTTCAATTCAAGGGGCTCTTACTTTTTTTTCTTCAAAACAGTGCACCTTTCTCCTTATTTCATTACTTCCACTCAAAAGCCAAACCGACCACCCCACACTTTAACTTTTACAAAGTCCATAAAAATTCAAGTGTTTATGAGAGGTGAAAAGGTTCAAATAAATGATTAATTCAAATGAATGGGTAAGACTTGTAATGTGGATGCCAAAAAAAAAATAGGATTACATGCTCAACGGGGTTAACTATGATACATAACAATTAGGCGGATAATATATATATATATATATATATATATATATATATATATGAAATTGTCCCAGACTCTAGTTGGTATCATCAACTGGCTGCAGGTAGCTTCATCTAAACTTTCTGATCTTTCAGCTACTGTTGCAGCTCAGTCAGCTCCGGCGACCATTGCATTGCCTCTGTATCTGGAGGACACATTGAGGAGCATGGTGGACAACCAGAAGAAAATTTTGGAGGCAATGGAGAAGCAACAAAAGGAGATTGATTATTTGGGAAAATATGTGAAGAAAATGAAGAAGGCGCAGGATGCTTCAAACAAGGTGCAAAAGAAGATGCAGGAAACTCAGGAAGCTTTGGTGAAGGAGATGGCCAAGGTTGCTGCTGCGGGGGACATCCCCCTTGACCTATTGCTAGGAGAGTCCGGACCCACTGACCCGGCTGTGGATGAGGCAGACCTTCCACCGACTCCATCTCGTAGAGGTGTCATTCCCCAGACGGAGGACACGGAGATTCAGCTAGAGGAGCCCGAGGGCTAGACTTCCACACAGGCACAGAATCCTCCTATCACCACTGGCACAACACCTTCTTCACTTGCCCCTGTTGACCCTTCTCCTATGCAGTCTGAGGCACCTTAGGGAGTTCCTTCTTACTCTCTCTCTCACCCCTATTCCCTGTTCTATATTTTTGTTCGATAGCATTGAAGGCAATGCTAGTTCTTATTGGATGGGTGGCCTCTACTTATTGGTTGGTTGATTCAGACAATTTGATTTTTGGGTTGTAATAACTGTTGATACTCTTTTTCTTTTTCTTATTTACATTTCCGTACTTTTCGTTTTGGTATGTATATATTCAGATCATCCTCCTTATCATATGTACATATTCATCCCCTATTGTAAATATTCGTTTTGTTTTTCATATTTTCTACTTTATAACTTCTTTAGTTTTTTTCATTTGTAGTCTAACTTCTTATTTCATTTAGTAGCTTCTTTTTAATTGGAAACTTCTTCTTTTCCTTTTTGCGCTGTCAATAAGCCTCTGGTTTTTTTAAGTCCACGGTTCTTTCCAGCGGTGGAAATTGTGCGAACCAGGTGTCTCTTCCCTGCGACAGACGGTGTGACGACCTTCTTAAGGGACTAAGTCAGTTTTTTTTTCTTTTTTTTCTTTTTATTTTTCTTTTTGTTTCAGTAGTAATGAATAAATGTGATTCAAATAGAGATTCACTTGGCATCAACAGATCTACCTTCGACCTTATGGTTAAAGATAGATTACAAATGAGGCTAGTTCTAGTTGTGACCTTTAGAGTCTTGAGTTGACTGAAAATGTCAAATGGTGTTCATAGCCCTATTTGAGCTTCAAATTTGAACCAAGATTGTTATGGGCCCTCGACTCGATACTCTTTAGAAATCCTAAGGCATGTGAGGTGAGGTTTGAAATTGCATAACCCGAGTGACGTACCTATTAGTCTAGAACTTGCACCGATCTTAAGTGAGCTCGACTTGTGAAATGATCGTAGGACTTCCTTGATTCCCTATTAAATTTGAAAGACTTCTTTAGACTACCTTGACAAGATCCCTAGTCAACCCCTTTGAGCCTGAGCCTACTTGTTCAAAAACCATGTTTTAGCCTTCATTCTGTTCTCTAAATACCCTCTCTTGGCACACATTCTTTCCTTGAGCACTCTTGATGGAGAATAGGCAAAAAAATCATAAGTTTGGGGGAGAGACGAGGAAATGCATAGTGAATGGGCCAAAGAAAAGGTTGAAAAGCATAGTGAACTAAAAAGGGAAAAGAAAAAGAGTGAAAGAAAGAGCAAAAGTTTGAAAAAGAGGTTGAAATGATGAAAAAGAAAGAAAAAGGGAAGAAAATGAGCCCAAAGTAAAAGAAAGAGTGACTATGAATCTCTAAATTCCCCAAGAAAATAAATTGTGACTCAAAGAGTCAAGAGTGTCATATGCAAAAGTGTGAACAATTGGAGTGCTTAAGGGAAGATGTTCTACCGAATTTCATTGTGACCAATTCCGATCCAAAAAGCCTCCATTACAACCCGACAAAGCCCTATAGGATCTCAAGTTGAGTGAGCTTACATTAGTAGTGATTTACACGAGGGGCAAGCCTATGGTACGAAAGGCCGGACTTGAGTCATTCTTTTTAGAGTGAATAGAGCACCCCACGATAAACCCAATTCTGAGAGTCATTCTTTATGGTGAGGTAAGCCTAAGGGGAATAGAGGAGGAAGAGTCTGGGATCCACAGTGAATGAGGTAAAAGAGAGAAGTTCTATGATGACCTTAGTCAACTCTTGAAGCTTTGGTGTCACGTTAGATCTAGTGGGCTAGAAAATCATTGCATAAGTTTGTCAATAATTCATTTATGTTGAGGATAGTTGTTAGTCCCAATTGAAGCTTGATGAATCACATCTCAATGGCTGAAATACTCTATATTTTCTTGTTACGGAAGTGGGAGTTATTCAGTTTGCTTGAGGACAAGCAAAACCTTAAGTTTGGGGGATTTGATAAGTAGTGATTTATACTACTATTTGCCCCCATTTTCGTAGGTTTTTTAGGCAACAATTGGCTTAACTAACCCCACATTTTGATGCAAATGGTTTGAATTGCAGGAACTGAGTAGATTTGTAAATATTGATCCAAAAGACTTCAAAAAGAAGCAGAACTTGCAAAATTCCAGGACCCAGCTAAACCGCTGCATCGCTCAGATTTCTGCAGCAGCGTTTGTCCCATCGCTACAGCGGATTTCTCTTCGCTGCCACGCTGCAAACTTCAGAGAGCTGTGTTTCAAGGCCTTTCAAAGCGCTGTCCGTGCCACTTTTCCCCTGAAGCGGTCCATCCAACGCTGCAACGCTCAATTATCCGCTGGACGCGGTTGGCAAACTTCAGAGTTGGCAAACTTGGGATTTCATGATTCCGCGGTCATCGGTATTATTCTGCTGTCGCGCTCCAGCCACCGTTGCAGCATTTCAATATTTCGTTGAGCGGGAAGTTGAAGAATCAGATACTTGGAAAGTGCAAAATCGCTGCAACAGTTATTAAATCCGCTCGAAGCGGATTCTCCGTAGGGGCATTTTTGCCCAATACCATGTATAAATAGATCTTTTCTTCATTTTTAGGGCATAAGCCGTTTGGAGAACACGTGCATAGTACTTTTTAGCCATTTTGAGTTATTTTAGCATAGTTTTAACATTAGTTCTTCAACTAGTATCTTGTAAATCACAATTATGAGCTTAAACCCATCTTCTACTTGTGTTTCTTCTTCATTCATGAGTAGCTAGACCCATTAGCTAGGGTTGTGACCCAACCCTAGTGTGAGTACTTGATGGGTTTCCAATTTTAGAATGATTATGTGTATGGGTATTTTATATTTAGCTTGATTTGTGCATAAATTTTTGATATATTGGTTGCAAACACTATGTCAAGCCTTTATGACTAGGGTCACTTTTGAGAAAGATGACCCAAGTCTAGTTAATTAAGCTAAAAAAATATTGGGGTGAGCTCAAGAGGTTGATAGCCCCAGTAAAAGGGTGGATGCTAGAGATAGCTACACCCGATTTGAGCCAATTCGTGCGGTTCATGGAAGCACCCTATTGTGCTTGAGAAAGTCAATTTGGGAAAAGTTACCCATATTATCGAGAGGTAGTGGGTGAGTGCATTAGCATGAGGTTATGTCATAAACCCCCATTTCACAGTCTCATTCTAGATTTTAGACCCGTCAATTGCTCACCTAGGTGGAAATCACAGCCCTAGTCCCTTTTATCAACTGAGAAAACCTTCAAAAAGATTTTAGTGAGCTAGTTCGTAATTTCAATTAGGCTAAAACTATAGTATAATTGCAAACCCTTTTTATGAGAAGTGAAATTGAGAACACAACGCGCTACTAGATCACTTAGACACTCGACTCCAACATATATAGCTCCTTGTGGAAATCGATCCCGACCCTTCGGGTAAAAGCTGCATTGACCCCCGTACTTGCTACTCTTTAGTGGTATAGGCAGGAGCCGATAAGCACCACATGAGATCAAGCATTACCCGAGAAAATGTGTCGTTCCAGATGTGCTCTTTCTATCCACCAGATATTCAGCATAATCAACATCAACATATCCAACCAAGTCATAAGTATCCCCTAAAAAATAGCCGAGGACCAGGTCCTGCGTTCCCTTAGGATACCTCAAAATTCCCTTAGCAGCCTTCAAGTGAGAGTCTTTTGGGCCAGGTTCCAATCATTGTTCTGTCCTAAGGCCTAGGGAACATGTCCCATGCTTGGTTCCTCTCAACTGATGGAGTTCTTCTTGCATAGCAGCTATCCAGTTAGCATTTTTCAATGCTTCTTTGATGTTCTTAGGCTCGATTTGAGACAAGAACACTGAGAGGGAAAACATGTTCATTGCCTTAGAACTAGGTTGAATACCAGAGTCTAAGTGTGTGATTACATTTTGAAGGAATGTGAACTCTTTTGCTTCTAGTGGGATACTTGAACTTCAGAATTGAAGGACCGGGTTCCTCCATACGTGAATCATCATTGACATCAACATAATCATGACTTACACTCTTTTGCTCTGCATCAGGAGTACCTAATGCAGCATCAACAACCCTATGTTCAGCTTCAGTCGAGGTGATAGAGGGACCAGGTTCCTCTGTGCCTTTTGGAGATTCTGCTGCATCTCCTTAATCGTTTTGCTTGACTTGACTCATCAAATCAGTCTTTCCATGTGCAATATCTATAGCTTCATCAGGAGTATTTGTAAATTATCCATATTCATCCTTTTTGTTATGTGAACATTTGCCACCATTGTTGAGAACAAAACATTTTTCATCCAAAGGCTCCGGGTAAGTCAGTGTTGGTTTCCTCCCGTTGAGCAGTTCATAGAGAGACTTATCGAGAAGGGAGCTGATCATGCATTTATTAATCAAGTAGCAAGGAGTGTTGAATGCTTCTCACCAGGTCCTCCATAACTGGATTGTTCAACAAATAAAACTCGCATGCCCCAATCGCCTGTGCCATAACTCTATATCATCATCAATGACACTCAAGCATATTATATCACCACCATTCAGTGAATCAAAGTCTGAAATATAGATATTCTTGAATCTCTTGGCTATCAATACCATTTCACCAGTTTCAAGATTGGTGAAAGTGCAAGATTTGGATAAGAACTTCACTTCATTTTTCCTTATCACGGATTTGAGACACACTCAACAAGCTATATTTCAAGCCATTCACATAGTACACATTTTCCATTGCATGGGAGAGTGTTTTGTCATTTTTCCAACAGCAAGAATATTGCCTTGTTGTTGTTTCCAAAGGACACATTCCCACCTTGGAAGGACTAGAGTGAGAGAAAATCATTCATTCTTCTAATTTTGTTCTTAGAGCAGCCACTATTCATGTACCATTTTTTTTACTGCTACCTCTCACTTCAGCCTGCACACTAAATCAATGATTAGACTTAGGAACCTAAGCTAGCTTGGGTCCCTTATAATGATAGAACGGGCGGGTCAAACTTCTTTTTGCCCATGAATGCAACACATATTTTCTTTTCAGGGAACCAGGTTCCTCATCAGTAGGACTCTTTTCAACAAAAACTTTGTTTTCCTGCAAAGACAGTCGAGAAGAGATGGGAAACATGCTCAATATCATTTGATTGAATAGTTGACCCTCGTGGGCACGTTCCTTTCTGAGGCGGTATGGTCTAATCGACTTTGGTATTAGAAAGTGGAAAGCGAATTGCTGGTTGTGGCCAAAAAGAGAGGTTCTGTCTTTCTCCTTTCCTTTTCGTTTGTTTCGAGAAATCTATCGATCAATTCCGAGCGATCTGCCGAAGTTGTGGGATGTAAAAATACATCGGTAGGGGAGCATTCCTTCGATGGTTATACGGGTATCCAAAGGACGAACGAGATGGATGTTTGTTGTCCCAAACATTCTTTTAGTCCCAAGCCCGCTCTGCAGGAACCGTATGTCCGAACAGGCCTGGAAAAAAAGTCAAAATGTTGGGGTCGTTGCTCCAGATCTTGTTCTCCCGGTGTGAAACCAGCTGATTCAAGTGAACATCCTTCTTAGTAGCAGGGTCCGGGCGCAGCAGCTGCGCCCTTGCTTCTTGCCCATAGAGAGTTAGGATATTTTGTTAGCTCCTTCGCCCTTTTTTAGCTTCTAGGGTCTATTTCTTAGTTCAAGATCCCTCTTACTAACTGGAATCAAGCCTGGTTCTTATTTTTTTCCTTAGCGGGATAGTAAGGCACATGGAAATCACAATCAGAAAGAAGTAACGATACGCTAGATATGCATATCGCACTTCTGTGCAATATCCAACGCATATTAAAGCACTTAGCGGCCAAGCATCAACAGAGAAGCCTGCGGATTGGTGCCTTATTTGCAACTTGACAATTTAAAACAGACTTTTTAAGTGATTAAATTTAAATATTATTTAATGGATGAAAATGGAATTATTTTCATTCACAAAAGCGACTAATTTAAACCTAAAATCCTAAAATGAAGAAGATTTCGTTGATTCATTTCTAGATCTAATGTGCTTCTCCATGGGTATCTGGTAACCATGTGTGTAGGGGGTACTAGACTAGGCGGGAGAGACATAATGGAGCAGGAGTAGGTAAGTTAGTATCGATCTTCCATAATCTTATCGGTTTTTTAATTCGCAATAACTCGGGATTTAATCCCATAGAGATGATAAATCCCCTTCCAATCGGGTACCCGCTCCCCGGTCATTGCTTTGCTGCGTCGGCGTTAAAGACATTTAGAATTTCATCTTTGATGACACATTTTTAGTTAGTGATAGGAATGGAGACAATTATTTCATCCTCAGTAGCTCAGTGGTAGAGCGGTCGGCTGTTAATCGATTGGTCGTAGGTTCGAATCCTACTTGGGGATAGCAGAATTAGAAGCCTATGCACAATTTGCTTCTGATCTCGATAAAGCTACTCAGAATCAATTGGCAAGATTTCAGTAATCCGAGAAAGTTTTCATCTATTTTGTATTTGTAGCATTTTGGAGACATGGCCAAGTGGTAAGGCAGTCGCAAATCCTTTTTTCCCCAGTTGAAATCTGGGTGTCGCCTCATCAACAAAAAACTCAAAATCTCTTCTTTTCTTCTGTTGGGAAGTATCTACTCATTACGGAATCTCAGGTGTCAAAGTGTGGATTTCATATAGTAAAAAGAAAAGGGACGTGCTATATCCGTTGCAGAATGAATTCATCAAAATTCTTTTTATCAACATATCTTTGTTCTGGGTATCTTTGATTAGTTCGGGTATATTTGAAAGACAAGAATCATTTAGTTTTACAAGAGTCCTTGTAATGACTCGTTTGACCACAGTGAGTGCACAACCTATTATCAGCCATAGTTACATACTTGCTATGGGCATTATAGGAGGTTTTAGCCTTTTGGAACCCGATTTCTTTCCTATTCTCACCATTACTCTTGTACATAGACGTTATTACATCAGAGGACCAGGTACAATTAAGTGACTTATCAAGATCATTTTTAACCCTTTTCAAATCCTCCTGAAGTTGTCTATTCTTTTCAAGCTCAACAAAAAGACATGTTTTAACTTTCTTAAGCTCACTCTCAGGCTCAAGTTGAGCCTCACTAGCCACTTATTTACCCTTAGTGTTGTCCATCCATTTTTTTGTTTGGATTTTCAACAAGTTATTTTCTCTAGTTACTTCTTCCACTTGTTCCTTCAAATCTACAATGGAAACTACCATATTATCCTTCTCTTATTCTATGTCACTAATTTCTTCTATTAAAGTATTTTTCTCATTAATGAGGCTATGATAGGCATCAATCAACACATTTGCTAAGGACATCAATTTATTCTTAGAGCAAGTTTTCAAATTTCTTTGAACATCAAGAAAACTTACCTCATCTTCCTCCTTGTCCTCATCATCATCAGATTTGGCCATGAGTGCAAAGATTGACTCATATTCTGAAGATCCATTGTCAGCAACCATCATAGATGTATCTCCTTGGTCATCTTCACCTTCAGATTCATCGGAGGAATTTCCCCAGTCAGCCAAAGCTTGTTTCACCATGTTGTCTGCAACATCTCTTCTTTTGAACCTTTTGTCAGGAACCTGGTTCCTCTCATCCGCCTTTTCAGTGTTGGTTTTGTAATGATACTGAGTAGTCCTTTCGTGAGCCGTTTGAAGAGCTTCCAGATTTCTTTGGCAGATTCACATGCCGAGATACGATTATACTCGTCTGGTCCAATACCACACACAAGAATCTTCTTCGCCTTGAAGTTCTTCTCAACATCTTTTTGCTCAGCACCATTGTATTCTTTTCTTGTCTTCGAAACAGTCTTTGTTCCCTTTCCAATAGCCTTCATAGGGACAAAGGGACCATCACAAATCACGTCCCAAAGCTCGGAGTCTTCAGCCATAATGAAGTCATGCATTCTTGTTTTCCACCAACCATAGTATTGGCCGTTGAATCTTGGGGGTCTATAGGTTGATTTTCCTTCCTCGAAGTTTGGTGGAGAAGCCATGATGAAGATCCTTTCTAGGTGTTAGCCTTTTAGAAAGAACCTGCTCTGATACTAATTGATAGAAACTAAGCATCCACCAAACTGTATAGAGAACCCAGTTCTTTATCAGTTCCCACTGTAAGCAACAAACTGTAACCTACCATGATGACCTTTCAAACTAGTGACTCGCTGCTAGAATGGTTTCCACAAGTGCCTTCGTGGATTTCTCACAAAACATAGTCAGTATCTCCTGTCCCCAAGCATACTGCCAATGGCCTATCGAATGTCCTTCTGTATAACGTTTCGTCTTCGTCTAATGTGAACCGAGTTACTTTAGTTCGTAAGGTCCTTGATTCTTTGGGATCCGATGGTAGCTTCCTGTTTTTCAAGTATTCGATATACTTGTTTCTCCAATCCAGGTTAAGCTTGTGGAATTAATTTCAGTGTGCCTTTCCTCGATTACAGATCTTGAGAGTTGGATGACAGTCCCCGAGCTAACTTCATCTTCGTCGACCGACGATCCCAAGTTGGCAAGTTCATCCGCCTCGGTATTCTGTTCTCGAGGTACATGTTGCAGAGTCCACTCTTTGAAGTGGTGCAAAGTGACCTGCAATTTGTCTAAGTACCTTTGCATACTGTCCTCTCGAACTTCGAAGGTTCCATTTACCTGGTTAACTACCAGTAGGGAGTCATATTTAGCCTCGATGAGTTCCTCTCCCAAGCTTTTAGCTAGTTCGAGACCTCCAATTATAGCCTCATACCCGGCCTCGTTGTTAGTCAGTTTGGCAGTCTTAATCGATTGTCTAATAACATTGCCCGTTGGCAGTTTTAAAACAATACCAAGCCCAAACCCTTTCACGTTCGAGGCTCCGTCCGTGAAGAGGGTCCATACCCTCGATGTTGTACCCAATTTAAACAGAAGTTCCTTTTCCATTTCGGGTACGAGGGTTGGTGAAAAGTCTGCCACGAAATCTGCTAATATTTAAGACTTGATGGTCGTTCGGGGTTGATACTCAATATCGTACCCTCCAAGTTCGACGGCCCATTTGGCCAATCGGCCCGTTAACTCAAGCTTGTGCAATATATTTCGAAGGGGATATGTGGTAATAACACATATATGATGACACTGAAAATACGACTTTAGTTTTCTAGATGCCTTTATTAATGAAAGTGCCAATTTTTCTATGTGTGGATAACTAGTTTCAGCATCTCCTAAGGTTCGACTCACGTAGTAAACTGGGAACTGCGTACCTTGTTCCTCTCGAACTAATTACTTCACTTACATCTATCTCGGACACCGCCAAGTATAGGTATAGCTTCTCATCTGCCTTTAGGGTGTGGAGCAAAAGTGGGCTCGATAGGTACTGTTTCAATTCCTCCAATGCTTGCTGACATACCGGAGTCCATGTAAAATCATTTTTTTCTTTTTAAGCAATGAAAAGAACCTGTGGCTCCGATCTGATGACCTCGATATGAACCGGCCTAGGGCAGCTATCCGTCTGGTTAGCCTCTGAACGACTTTTACACTGTCCACGATGGTGATGTCCTTGATGGTGTTAATCTTATCGGGATTGATCTCTATTCCTCGATTTGACACCATGAAGCCGAGGAATTTGCCCGAGCGGACCCCGAAAGCACACTTTTCAGGGTTAAGCTTCATGATGTATTTCCTCAAGATTTTGAATGTCTCCTGCAAATGAGTCAAATGGTCCTCTGCGCGCATGGACTTAACTAACATATCTCCAATGTAAACTTCCATTGATTATCCTATTTGTTCTTAAAACATCTTGTTAACTAGGCGTTGATATGTAGCCCCCACGTTTTTTAGCCCCAAGGGCATTACATTATAGCAGTAAGTTCCATACTTAGTGATAAAAGAAGTTTTTCCTAGTCTTCTGGGTCCATTTGGATTTGGTTGTACCCAGAATAGGCGTCGAGAAAAGTAAGTATCTCGTGGCCAGCCGTAGCATCGATCATGTGATCGATGTTAGGCAAAGGAAAAGAGTCTGTTGGACATGCTTCATTCAGGTCCTTATAATCTACACATATTCTAAGTTTGTTCCCCTTTTTTGGGACTACGACTATGTTGGCTATCCACCCGGGATATTTGACTTCCTGAATGGAACCTATTTTAAGAAGTTTAGTTACCTCTTCCTTTATGAAGGCGTGCTTCACCTCGGACTGAGGCCTTCTCTTTTGCTTTATCGGTCAGAACCTGGGATCCAGGCTCAATCGATGAGTTGTAATCTCGGGTGGGATTCATGTGATGTCTAAATAAGATCGTGCAAAGCAATCCATGTTATCAATAAGAAATTGAATGAGTTTTTTCCTGAGTTCGGGGGTTAACCTCGTTCCAAGGTATACCTTATGTTCGGGTAGATACTCGATGAGTATCACCTGTTCAAGCTCTTCGACCGTTGACTTGGTTGCATCGGATTCTTCGGGAATGACGAAGGTTCGATGAGTGAGAAAATCCTCTTCATCATCTTCGATTACCTGCTTGTCCGATTCGGTCAAGGATGGGGACGGTGATTGCTATTTGGCCGCTTACTTATCTTTGATGCTCGCCTTTTCTGAGGTCGAAGGTGCTGGTATCGGCGTCACCTCGTCGACTACAAAACTATTTTCAGCGTGTTGTTCCCCATAAACTGTTTTCACACCATCCACTGTTGGGAACTTCATCATTTGATGAAGGGTTGACGGTACTGCCGTGATGTTGTGGATTCATGGCCTTCCGACCAATGCATTGTACCTCATGTCGCCTTCGATGACATGAAATTTGGTGTCTTGGATGGTCCCGTCCACATTCACTAGTAGCACTATTTCTCCCTTTGTTATTTTACTAGCCATGTTGAAGTCGTTAAGGACTCGAGATGCATGTACAATATGATCTAGCAGGTCGAGCTGCTCTATGACCCTCGACCTAATTATGTTCGCCGAACTACCTGGATCCACGAGAACATGTTTAACTTGAATTTTATTTAGCAAAATAGAAATTACCAGGGTGTGGTTGTGTGGCTGAGAGAGTCCTTCCATCTCTTCGTCGTTGAATGTTAGGGTGCCTTCGAGCATATAGTCTCAGGTCCTTTTTTCTCTTGTAATAGATATTTTGGTGCGTTTGAAGACAGGTCCCTGCGGGACGTCAACCCCACCGATGATCATGTGGATAACATGCTGAGGTTATTCTTGCTCGTTTTTTTGTTGGCGTCTCTTTCCCTGAAGTGATTTTTGGCTCTATCCCTGAGGAATTCTCGAAGATGGCCTTCGTTGAACAATCGAGTCTCTCAGCTGTCTGCAGTCTTCGGTCCTATGGCCATGCATGCCATGGTACTTGCACATCAAGTTTGGATTCATTTGAGAAGGATCAGATTGTATAGGTCTGGGCCACCTAGTGTCTTTAATCCTTCTGATGGCCGATACGATACCTGAGGCATCGACACTAAAATTGTACTTTGATAATCGGGGTGCTTCTGTGGGATCTGCATATTTGTCGAATCCGATTTTGCTCATGAGTCCCCGAGAATTCTGTCCTCGGTCACCCCCCTTCCCCTCCCCCCCCCCCTTCCATTTTCATT
>ML295109.1:42373-68838 GCA_005239495.1 Nicotiana undulata | reverse complement strand
CCCCCCTTCCCCCCCCCCCCCCCGATCGTTCCGGGTAGAATGACGTACGAGATGGTTATTCCTTCTATATGAAGCATATGGCTGGTACCGATCTTTATTAGGCCTCAATTCTCTATCAACATCTCTTTGGTTTTTACCCGTCGACCGATTAGGATGCACTGAACCTGAGGGGGTTCCAAGTTGATCGTCCTCGACCCTAATTTTTGATTGATACAGGTTGTGAACATCTGCTTAAGTCACAGCCGGGTACTCTATCAAATTCTGTTTTAGTTGGCGTGATGCGACCGAACTCCGCTCGTCTAATCCATGGGTGAAAGCCTGAACAACCCAATCGTCGGTAACAGGTGGAAACTCCATACGTTCCATTTGGAATCGAGATACAAACTCTCTTAGCATCTTGTTATCCCTCTGCTTCACCTTGAAGAGGTCTGATTTCCTTGTTGCAACCTATATAGCGCCAATGTGTGCCTTTACAAATGAGTCTGCCAACATGGAGAACAGATCGATGGAGTTAGGTGGCAAGTTGTGATACCAAATCATAGCTCACTTCGACAGGGTCTCCCAATATTTCTTCAGCAATACTGACTCGATTTCATCGTCTTGCAAATCATTTTCTTTGATAGCACACGTATAAGAGGTAACGTGCTCATTGGGGTCCGAGGTCCCGTTGTATTTTGGTATATCGGGCATCCTGGACTTATTTGGTATGGTCTTCGGAGCCGCACTTGGAGGAAATGGTTTTTGCACAAACGTTTTGGAATCCATTCCCTTTAGGATCGGTGGTGCCCCTGGAATCTGATCAACTCGAGAGTTATAGGTTTCCACCTTCTTGTCGTGGGCCTTGATTTTCTTTTCTCCCGATTCTATTCTCTTAGTTATCTCCTCGAGCATTCTCATTATAGCTGGGTCAGTTGTCGAAGTATTATCGCTTGATCTTTCAAGCATTGGCTCGGTATGGAGAGTAGCCTCTTGTTCGACCCTATTCGGAGCCATGTGCTGTCTTTGCAACTGGGCAATGGCATTCTGTTGGGCTTGCAGCATCTCAAATATAACTTGGAGGCTAACGCCTTCGTCTTATCTTCCTTGAGTACCTCGACCGTCATTTCGACCCTCTTTGCATACGCTTCCATCGGGGTCCCCGCCTAAATCCGCATTTAAAGCGATATGCGAGCCGACATCGATCGGGTTGGCGTGGTGCTCCTCCGAGGTCATCTTATGGCACCTCAATTCTTGGAACTATAATATTCTTGTTGCTCTCCGTGGAGTCCGAGACCGTTGTCACCACGAGCAGCTGTGTTTTGTGAGTTTGACATGATTTATCCTGAAAATAAAATTCTTCACAAGAAACAAGCGTAAAATAGTGTGTTATATCAGAATTAACACTGAACAATCACTATTATCCTTAGCCCCACAGTGGGCGCCAAACTGTTTACCTCGAAATACGAGTAATAATTAAACTTGTAATGTGGTTATAAGGATACGTTATCTAATTCAATGCCAATTGATAAATAGTTGAATAAATAAAGAAATTAAACGACTTAAATGGATCAAACCCGTGTAATTGCAAGTTATCGACCTTGATCTGGACTAGACTCGAGATCAAGTGCCAAGAACAGTAAGAGCAGCAATAACAACATGAACAATAAGAACTATAAAGAGGTAAGAGCGAATAAAAGGATGTTTGTATTTATCAGTAGTGGTGTAAGCAAGAACTCATGTGTGATGATAATTGCGATAATGTCTTTACAAATGAATATGGTTCCTTTTTATATAGTAGAGGAATTCTATATAAGGTATGACTCTAATTTCGGAAGTAAAATACATGATTGATATCATTAACCGTTAATAGTTCTACTAGTTCCGGGATTCTCGACAGGATTGGTGGTCGATTGCTGATATATCGTGATTTGTTACTGTAGTGTCGATCTAACCTGATCTCAATCCCTTAATCTTCACATTCTCTGAGCCCAAACTTACTTCGATACCGACTTACTATCGAGACATACCTTCGAACCCGCAGAATCGGATATTCTCGATTTTTACCGTATATATTTATCTAACAACCATCCAAAGTTGTAATACTACTAGCATGGACAAGAAGGCACGACTACCGCTAGTATAAATTAAATACAAAGGCTTTCTGAGAAAATACAAAACAGTACGCATGTAGATTTACCACGTGTCCACGACTTAACCATTTTTCTTTCTTTTTTTATTCTCTTCTCCTCCTTTTTATTAGAGTGGAAGCACATGAACATAGCAGATCATCCCTTATATTAAAGAAGGAGATCTAACCCAAGAAAATAGCTACTCTTTTCCATTTTTAGGGAGTTGACAAATTTACAAATCATTGCTTTTTCTCTCTTTCCATAACCGTGTAATTATAATCCTACATATAGTTGACTTCTCGTCCATAACCATTTCCTTTTTTTGTTTATGAGGAATTCTCTCGTTTTCTCTTAAGGAAGAAGAACAAGAAGAAGATTATAGTTTGATTTTATTTAATTCTTCGAATTTCCAAATGTTTAAGACATTTTCTATGTCCTCCCGAATGGGAAGAGACTTGCAAAGATACAATGAAGGTTGCCGTCAAGTTGTTGGGTATGTATTTCTTTTGATTCTTGTTATTTTTGAAAGTCAAGAAATTTCAATTGGGGTTGTTATTTTTATTTTCATCTCCTTACCTTTTTATTGGTGTTTTAAGAACAAAAGGTAAATGGGGAAGTTTATTGATATGATTTTTCTCTCAAATTACATATGGTGCAGATGCATTCCTTATAGATACAGAGAAATTAACGAGTCATCTTCCAATAATGGAGCCAGAATTGATGATTTAGAGTTTTTATTGATCAGCTCTCAGAAGAGTCCAAGAGTAATGTTCCCTAAGGTAGACATATATCTATAACAAGTCCATCAAATTTTTCTATTGATTTAGCTAATTGGATTATTCTTTTATCGTTCCTCAATCGAGTAAAGTTGCTGACATGTGATCAGGAGTTCACGGGTTCGAGCCGTGAAAATAGCCTCTTGCAGAAATGCAGGTTAAGACTGCGTGCAATAGACCATTTTGGTTCGGTCCTTCCCGGACCCCCACATACAGTGGCGAAGCTAGGAATTTTGTCAAGAGTGTTCAAATTTGAAAGAAGCGAAACTTTTTTTGCGACAAAGGGTGTTCAATATGTGTTATATACCTCCAAAACGTAATATTTTACCTATATACACAGTGTAAGTTTTTGATGTAAGGGGTCAATTGACTACCCTTATGACCATGTGGCTTCGTCACTACGCACATAGCAGGAGCTTAGTGCACCGGACTGCCTTTTTTATTATTTCTCAATTGACATTATTGGTTTTGCAATGAATTTACAGGGGGGTTGGGAAATTGATGAGTCATTAAAAGATGCAGCTTTACGAGAGACCTTTGAGGAAGCTGGGGTTGTAGGCGAGGTTCAGGTTCAGGTTTGTATCTGCATCTTAAAGATTATAATTATCTGTGTAAGATTAAGTGCGAGATTTAGAAAACCTTTAGTTTTTTTTTTTTTTTTGTTAAAAGACAGATAATTTAGTAGTGGAATGAAATGAACCTGATGAAATTGATACAAATGATTCATATAGTTGATTGATTTTCTTGTGTATATAAGCCTTTTGCTATTGCTGGTTGAAATGCAGGACTATTTAGGTACATGGAGTTTCAAAAGCAAAAGCCAAGGCACATTTCATGAGGGGCACATGTTGCCTTTGCTTGTCACTGAGGAATTAGATGATTGGCCTGAGAAAACTGCCCGTCGACGTTTCTGGGTTTGTAAATTTTGGATCTCCGCTATCTTGCTATTATCCTTTTGATCTCAATTTCTTAGGTTAGATAATGCAGACATATCCAAAATGTACGACAACAAACCCAGTGTAATCCTATAAGTGGGGTCTGGAGAGGGTACTGTGTACGCAAACCTTACCCCTACCCTATAAAGGTAGAGAGGTTGTTTCCGATAGACCCTCGACATACTCTTGACGTATATCTTTACAAATTTTCATATACTTTGGATGCATGTATATAGTTTGAGCTGCATTGCCCTAATGCTCGATTTGCCTTTGTAAGTAGCATGTTTTGATACGTGGTAACTCTGCTCACTAAGCTTTAGGCAGGTGGAAGCTTCGATAAAAGAATGTGTTTTGATGTGGTGTTTGATTAAATTTGCAGATGAAATTTAATGAAGCGAGGGAAGTATGTTGGCATCCATGGATGAAAGAAGCTTTAGATGTATTTGCTTCTAAGCTTGCAAACAGAAACAAAGAAGAGCCTCAGACATCGTGCCCTTTCGAGGAATTGTCAGATAAAACAATGACAAACATTGATACTGAAGTAGCTAACCAAATGTACAATGATGAAACAAGAATGGAAGCTGAAGCTAATCCGTTAACTTGTGAAGAACCAAGCTTAAACCCAGTCTTTGACGATGAACAGATAATTAGTACTGTAGCCGATTCCATGCTCAACGAGACATTGTTCAGTGAAGAACTTGGAAGTAGCCATGTAGCTGCACCAATGTTCAATGAAAGTAAAAGAATAAGTATTGCTGCTCACAGCTAGCAACGAAAGAAAAAGGAGAAACGTCAGCAAGCTTAAGAAGGATTAGAGGCGAATCCAGAATTTAGACGTTGTGGGTTCTGAGTTAAGGGAGTTGGTTCTGAAATGTATATCATTCTATTTTCACACACACACACACATAGCTAGCGGCGGTTCTGCCGAATGTGGTGAACTAGTCATTTGATCCGCCACTGAGAAACAAAATAGGCATTGTACCTTGAACCAAGGATGAAGATAGGATGCCTATCAGTAGAATTCTCAAGGTGCCAGGAACCAAGAATGAAGATAGCATGTGAAAATATGTGTAAAATGTAAATAGATTAGGAACTTAAGGGTACATAGTCTTTCTTTTGTTCCTTGTTGTAAATACTCCCTGACCAATATATTATGAATGTAGAGACTGACATATTATATATGGTTTTACTTTCAATCTCTGTATCTTCAATCTACAAAGAGAAAGAAAAACCTCAGAATCCTGTTTGATAGAAACCTTTATGATTTTGAAAGCTCAATGGCCAAGTCCTTCTATTGACTGTGAATTCAAGCAATAGAAGAAAGAGGTTAAGCTTGACAATGGGTTTCTTGTGGAAGTAGAAAAATTTGTGGACATGAGTTCATTTAGGGGCAAAGAACATACAATATCTTTGGTGATTGATGCCCCACTTGGCCAGTCAGCCTCTTGTAAGCAATTTTTCATGAGCCACCAATCTCAAAGTTAAAGAAACATTTTGGGCAGCCTAAGTTGTTGAATACTTTAGGGAAGTCCCCTCTCAACTTATGATACATCTTTTTAATTGAATATGTCATCATGTCAGTCAGGTCATTTTGCTGGAGGCTTGCTTCCTCAAAGTGTTTCCTAGCCTTCGCTATTTCCTTCACCATCCAGGATGCTTGGGTTGGATGTATTTCCCACATTTGTCTTCCTTTCTCGTAGTATATGTGAATCCATTGTATCCACAGCCTATCCTTTTGTCACCGGAATCCTCACCGTCAAGATCGTGATGACGCCTAACATTACACTTGCTAGGCAAGCCAACATTAGAGGTTATTTAGCTAATTCTTTACATTTAAGTAATTATCAGCAACCAAGCTAAAATAAACCAAAATAAATATAAAGCTATATAAATAAGAACTTTAATTACATGCTATTTTTACCCAGAATCCGGAGTCACAATTCACGAACATACTAAGATTTTACTACAAATATTTGTCAGAAAGAAAATACAATTGTTTGT
The DNA here is from genome assembly GCA_005239495.1 of Nicotiana undulata. NCBI lineage: Eukaryota > Viridiplantae > Streptophyta > Magnoliopsida > Solanales > Solanaceae > Nicotiana > Nicotiana undulata. Next base: position 63,018 of record ML295109.1, on the reverse strand, counting down.
GAAACAAAGTAAAACAGTAAGTATGGGAGTGTAGAAGGGGACGCCAGGGCTTACGGACGCCAACAGGACTACCTTGGGTCTCCTAGTTGTGAAGTCTGCAGCCAACCTCTCGATCAGTCACTACCTGCTCCAAAATTTGCACAGGAAGTGCAGAAGTGCAGTATCAGTACAACCGACCCCATGTATTGGTAAGTGCCGAGTCTAACCTCGACGAAGGAGTGACGAGGCTATGGCGGATAACTCACAATATATTTTGCATACAGTGAATAACAAAAGCAGAAAAGAAGACAGAATAAAGTAAAAACAGTAACTTGCAAGAAATAAATACAGTACCCAACGTGTTTCATCAGTGTTCAGCTATTACCAATCCTTAAGTGCAATTCAAGACTACCGTACAGCTAACATAGTCAAAGGAAAGCATAAACATATAAATTGTTGCGGCACGCAACCCGGTCCCACCGTACATATCATAATCCTCTCGTATTTCCTCTTAATAACATAAACAACAGAATATAAATAAAAGTGTTGCGGCGTGCAACCCGATCCCACAATATCACAATAATCACAATCACGGTTCACCCTTATTCCACCACATTCCACCCTTATTACACATGTTGCGGCGTGCAACCCGATCCCACAATATCACAATAATCACAATCACGGTTCACCCTTATTCCACCACATTCCACCCTTATTACACATGTTGCGGCGTGCAACCCGATCCCACCGTATAATATCAATTCACCCTTATTCCTCCTCAATATATCACCCTTATTCCTCCTCAGTATATCACCCTTATTCCTCCTCAGTATATCACCCTTATTCCACCTGTTACGGCGCGCAACCCGATCCCACCATATTAATATCAATTACTCAGGAGTACAGAAAATTCACAATTTAACACAAAAACCCTTCACAATGCTCAAACTTCAGAACAAGGCAAATGGGAAGCTTGTACTCAATAAAACTTTACACAAGTAGTACTACTCAGTGAGACCAATCCAGAATATCACTAAAACACCAATAAGAATAACTTAAGCAAGTATTAGGAGATAATGAAACTACAGAATATCTAATACTTTCAATAAGGAGAAACAGTATACAACAAGTAGCAGTTAGGCATGAAAATACAAGAAACGCATGGCAGTCAAGGCAGGGAAAGAAACAATATAAGAAGAACGGGAAAGAAACATGCAAGACAGGTAAATTGCGGCGCATAAGTACTCGTCATCTCACAGATACGCTGCTCACATGAATTTCATATAGCAATTAAGACAAGGGTTCCTAATCTCTCAAGTCAAAGTTAGACACAACACTTACCTCGCTCCACAGGCCACTCAATGCTCAATTACCGCTTTTCTTTTAGAATCCGCCTCCAAACCACTCGTATCAAGCCAAAATTAACTTAATAACATCAAATATTGCTAGGAATCAATTACAATGCATAAATTTAGATTTCACAAACTTTCCCCCAAAAAGTCAAAAATCTACCCCGAGCCCGCTTGGTCAAAACTCGAGGTTCGGACCAAAATCCATTCACCCTAGAGCCTGATTATGTAATTAGTTTCAGTATCCGACCCTAAATTGAGGTCTAAATTCCCAATTTGCAAAAAACCCTCAATTCTTCCTAAATCTCTAGTTTTCTACCATGAAAGAACAAAGATTAGGGCTAATAATTTAATGGATGATGAAAGAAATGGAAGAAGATGAGTTAAAGAGTACAAACATATGTATTGGTGTTGAGTTTCCCCTTCAAAATCGCACCTAGGCCAAGCTCTAATGGAGAGTTTATGGAAAATGGGTAAAATCTCGTTTTCTCGTCTGTTTTAAGTCACTGGAGCCAGGCCTTCTTTGCATTTGCGAAGGGCCTGCCACGATCGCGAAGCACCAGCTCAATTAGCCTACGCCTTCACGAGATACTCATCGCGTTGGCAAAGCCTTATACCCATCACCCTACGCGTTCGCGAGCCATGTGTCGCGTTCGCGAAGAGTATAGGTCACTTCCCCTCCACCAGGTTTCATGCCTATGCGTTCGCGAGAGTCTGGTCGCATTCGCGAAGGGTAATGCCCTCATTGCTCCACGTTCGCGAAGAAGAATTTCCACCCAGCTCCAGTTCAATCTTCGCGTTCGCGTGAGTACTTTCGCGAACGCAAAGAAGAAGAGACCAGATGACAGCGGAAGCACAAAAACCAAATTTTCTAAGTTCAAAACATCCCGTAGCCTACCCGAAACTCACCCGAGCCCTCGGGGCTCCAAACCAAATTTGCACACAACTCCTAAAACCTCATATGAACTTGCTCGCGCGATCAAATTGCCAAAATAACACCTAGAACTACGAATTGAACACCAAATCGAATGAAACTTTCAAGAAATCTTTAAAACTTCTATTTTCACAACAGGACGTTCGAAACACGAGAAACTAACTCCGTTTGTTACCAAACTTCACAGACAAGTCATAAATATTATATGGCAAAATACATAAGTTGCCACCTGACCTATGGCCCAAATTCCCCTTACACACTTTCCGTGGACGATAATAATATTACACATGCAACCTTTCTAAAGTGTATCTAGTACACACCTCTTTTGACTCGCGTGTTTACACACAAAAGAAGCGCGTGAAATTTAATTTTTTTCTATCAGATTATTTATTAAAGTGTCACGTGTTCAAATTTTTATTTATTTATTTATTTATTTAATTTGGTCACAACCCCTTCTTCTCCATCTTCATCTACTTCCCTAATTTGTGGTGTAGATAAAGGACCTGGTATTGAAAGCATCAGGAGCATATAAGGAAGGTACTCCATGTTCAATCTACTATCGACGACTTTATGAAAGAATAGAAGCCAAAATGATACGGTGGACTCGACGTCGCTGGATAAATTTCGGTGGTCGCACAAGAAAACAAGTACTTCGAGTTCCAGCTCGACGGTAGGGAGGAAAGAACTGGATGTGAGGGAAGGGGATATCGAGCGGGAAAATTACGCTGGTGTCCGCGTTGCGAGTGACCGACGAGTTGAACCGGTGGTGTTCTTTGAAGAAAGCGAGCCTAAAGAGTGGGTGGGTCAGGTTGAGCGGGTCGTGTTGACTTCTGGAGAAACCTTACTAATCACGCAATTCTGTCAACTTTTATTGAATTTCCTCCTCGATTTGATTTTGCATCTGCTATTTTAAATCGAATGGAGCAAAGATTTCAAAAAGTTTTCTTATAGCTTAATGACTATATTTGATAGTAAAGAATATTTTGGAGATTTTGGTAGAATATTTTTGAATGTCTCCATTTTCAAAAACCTGCTTTATAATGGTGTTGTAGGTATGAGTTGAAGAAGATGAGGGCATATTTGTAATTTTATGTTTTTTTTATTTTTAAGTTTATAAACTATAGTCAAACGCGTGAAATACACGAATGAACTTTGTTCGGAAGCTGGTCAAAAGAGGTGTGTTCTAGACACACTTTAGAAAGGTTGCGTGTGTAATATTATTATCGTCCACAAAAAGTGTGTAAGGGGGATTTTGGCCATTGGTCAGATGGCAACTTATGTATTTTGCCATATTATATTGAACTTGTACCGGGCTCCGGAACCAAAATACGGGCCCGGTATCAACAATGCCAAACATCAATCAATTCTGAAAAAACTATTAAATTTTTCAGACTTTTAATTTTCAACAAAAATTCATATCTCAAGTTAGGGACCTCGCAATTCGACTCCGGGTCCCATATTTCAATACAGATCCATCGGGACAGTCAAAATATAAGTCTGAGTTCGTTTACTTAAAACGTTGACTTATGTCAACTAAAATTAACTCTTTAGGCAAAAATTCTAATATTCATTCCTCCAGTTGTTTGTGGCCAGCATAATTTATCCCAGGCTAGTAAAGCCTTTTTCTTTTTTCTTAATTTCAGCCTCAATCCATAAAAATCTCCTACAAACAGCTTCAATCAAGCTGATTCTTTTGGGCTAACATAAAAAATTAGGACTAGAAGGTTTGTATAAGGGAACAACACACTCTTTATTCGTTGTACCATGCCATCATAGGATAGGAATTTGGTTGTCCAAGAGGTGACTCTGCCTAACATTCTTTCAATTAATGGATGACATCGCACAATGGACAGTTTCTTGGTGCTGAGTTGAACCCCCAAATACTTTGACATGTAATTCACCTTTGTTGAACCCAAGCTTTTTATTAGGTCTTGCTGACTTCATTCTTTAATTTATTGTTTGAGGTTTATACATTCTTTGATATTTGTGAGCACACACATTAATGTCATTCATTATATTCTAGAGTCTGTTGAATGGTCACTCAATCATCAGAAATTATCAGGTAAAGTCATGTTTCTTTTGTTTGTGATAGAGACATGACTTAATTATTTTATTAGCACTTAAAAAGTCATTCAATTAGATTTCTTAAACTTTCGGTGACCAAATACCATTTGATCCTCTAAATTATCGACCTTTAACTTTTCTTGAGAAATTGAATAAATGAACAAAATATTTTCGGGCATATATAATTTTGGAACAAAATAATTGAGTTTTCAAACATATATAATGTATATTATACATCGACATGTGTGTGGGAAGTTCACGAGGAGGACATGCCCTATTTTGCAACAACAATAATCTGTTAAAATACTAACTCAAGACATAGTTGATCGATGGGAATGAACGAATATATATATATATATATATATAGTTTGAGTCTTCCTATTATTTGCTTATTTGCACATGCGGGAAGTAAATAATATTTTCACACATGGTAAGTCCCAAATTAATTTCTGTCTTATATAATTTTAACCTCTCAAACCATGAAATGATACAAATATATAATTAAACTCTGGGTATTATCACACATGATTATGTCGAGGTCGTACGATCCGATCCAGAATAATATGTACATTGCCGAGGATCGAGCGGCACAAACCATAGATGCTTCTATTCTACTGTCAAGGAGTTCGGCCCGCTCCACAAGAAGAGAGGATACTTTATAAACATTCGGTTTAAAAGTTGTTACAAAGCTAATACACAAAGGACCACAATATCTATTAAGAGTCAAGTATCCCATCAAAACTCAAGTAAGTGGAAGTTATTCTTTTACAATTTCCTCTATCAAGTTTCAATATAATTTATGCACTATAATTAACAAATAGGGTGTAAACAATACAAGTATCTCATGATTCGGGTCCTAAACTATCCGGACATAAATATAATTAGTAGTTATGCACAGACTCTCGACACCTTCTGTGTACGTAGCCCCCACAATTAGGAGTAAATAGTAATTTAAATCACCTATGGAGTAAATTCCTTCTTACAAGGTTAGGCAAGAGACTTACCTTGTCTCAAAGCTCGCTTCCCAGCCTCAAATTCACTCTAAAGCCTCAACTCGGTGCCAAAAAATTCGAAACTAGTCAAATATTGTATAAATTAATCAATACATGTTCAAAAGTTCATAATTTACTATTAGAGTAATTACCCAATCCAAATTGGAAGATTCCTAAAATTCAATATCAGGCCCACGTGTCCGGATTCCGCAAATTTTCGAAGATAATTGTTACCCATAATCGTACGAACTCAAATATATATTTTTCATCCCATTCCACAATCATTTTGTGGTTAAATTTTATTTTTATCAAAACCTAGGTTTTTTTCCATCTAAACCCCTAAATTCCACAATTTTACATGTTAAAAGCTACCCATAACCTATGTATTTAATTTTTATTGGATAGAAATTACTTACCTCCAATAGCTAGGTGAAAACCCTTCTCTAAGAAACTCCAAAAATCGCCCAACAAGTGAAAGAAATTAGGCAAAAATGACTTAAAGTCCTTATTGAATGAACCTCACTACCTCCGGGACTTCCGTTTCTGCGGCTTCATGCCTGCATCTGCGGCTCCACTTCTGCGGAAAAAGCCTCGCAGATGCGGACCATGCTGAAGGCCTCACATCACAGGACAAAAAGTAATTTATGCATACTTCATGCAAAAGAAAGAAGTAAACGAATTTCTCCTCTTTGTGAAACCAGACATGATAACAAGATATAAAAGAACTAAACGTTAAAAATTAGATCTTCACAACTTATTTTTTGATTTTTTTAAATTATTAATTATTAAAAAGATCAATATAATGAGATTTGTACAATCGCGCGAAGCGCGGCAAGTTCACTAGTACTTAATAAGAGAAGGAATAATTGTCCATTTAATAAAATTAGTAATTATCGGCCAATCATCATTTGTAAGGTAGTTATACAAAAAATTCTATCATAAGCATTAACTGGCCATTTAGTTAAATAAATAATTAACTATTTTGCTATCACGCGTTAACTTATAAACAATCCTTACATTAATACAACTTTCAGTTTGCTTGAACATGCAATTAAATTGTCGCAAATAAGCTCCTCTAACTTTCGTTCTTTTATAAGAAATCAAATCAATTAGTTGGATTCCTTGTACTTAACATAACACTCGATTGAACAAACTAACTTGTAATAATATTCTCAAATTTGTCGTTCATAGAACAAACACCTTAGACCATTTCTTCCAGCTAATGCACATATTATTTTGTTGACTTTTTCACTATACTTTGCACTCACTTTATTTCTACACTGGTCATGCCATTATGAAGTTGGTAATTAAGCAGGTGTTTGATGTCGGAAAATATTAATCTACACCTGAAATTTACTCCGAATAAATGTAAAGATGACATAATATCTTCACCTACGCTATTATTAGTAAGCAAAAAGCTAATTTACTACTATTACTACTTATCTAATATAGTATATTAATAAGAAATAATGTTATAGTGTATATATCATGTGCAAGTAATTTTTTTACTATTGTGATATTTTATACTTCAATACCACACAAGACGGGGTGATATGTGTGGTGTCCAATTTTTCGCGTGCACGGATTATAGAAGGACCCGGTTCATCTATGTGTTCCTTATACTACTGTTGCGGAATAAATACTTCCAGAAAGTAAAGAACACAAGTATTTTTACGTGGAAAACACCTGGCTCAAAAGGTGAAAAAACCACGACCTACTACCCAATAGGATTTTTTCCGACTATTCTAAATCACTGAGCCAAAAACAGCGGTTACAAAACTCTTGTAAAGTCAAGGGTTACCTCTACCCTTTGTGGCAACCAGCCTCGAGTTGTTGCGACAACTTCAAGTTAACTCTAACTTGAATACTACACTCAGAGTACCTAGTACAAATGCTTCTAGATAAACCTGAAGTTAGAGATAATTTACTATGTGAAGAATATTCCAAGAATACTCCCTCATCACTTATGGGATCAAACTTACCTACGGAGTCTTTACCATTATTGTGCACAAAGCACTTACATCCAAATGCCTTAAGATGGGATATATTTGGTTTTCTCCCATCAAGTAACTCATAGGGAGTCTTCTCAACAAGAGGTCTATTTATGAATAGCATTCAATGTCCACAACTTATGCCCTGAAACTATGGGGAAATTTACAAGCAAGTAGCATAGTCCTAGCCATTTCTTCCAATGTCTTATTCTTTCTTTCAACTACTCCATTTTGTTGTGGAGTCCTAGGAGCATAAAATTTATGATCTATTTCATACTCATCAAAAAATTCAGCAAATTTAGCATTTTAAAATTCAATACCATGATCAGACCTAATTGATGTAAGTTGATTACCTAGTTATTTTTGAGTTTTCTAACAAATGAAATTAACATATCAAATGCTTCATCTTTATATGTTAGAAACAGCGTCCAAGTAAACCTTGAGTAATCATCAACAAGCAATACAACATATCTCTTACCATCTCTGCTCAATGTTCTCATTGGTCTACAAAGATCCATATGGCCCAGTTCCATCTCCTGGTAATGCTTACCATTTTCTTGCTTTTGAAAGAGGATCTTACATGCTTCCCTGTTGCACAATCCTTATACACTTTATCTTCCTTGAACTTAATGTTAGGCAGCCGTATCACCAAGTCCTTGGAGACTAGTTTGTTGATTTGTCTTAGACTAGCATGTCTAAGCCTCTTGCGTCAAAGGAGAGGATCATTATTCAACACACTTAAGCAAGTGAGTTCATTATCAGAAAGTGTGAACAGATCCACCACATATGTTATGCACTCTTCTTCCCTGCAAAACTATCTTGTCAGTAGTAAGATTAATCACAAAGTATTTTGTATAGGTGAAGGCTACCATGTTACCTCTATCACACAATTGTGATACACTTATTAGACTGTACTTTAGTGTGTCTATCAATTAGACATTCTCAATAGAGGAGAATCAGTCTTATCTAACTTTCTAACCCCAATGATCTCACCTTTTTTTCCATTTCCAAAGGAGGCATTCCTCATTTAAAGTTCTCAAGTGAAAGGAACTGGTTCTTACTTCCTATCATATGTTTTGAGCAGCCACTATCCACGTACCATATTTGGCTGCTCCCCTTCACTTGGACCTGCAAAAGGAAATCAAGGGTTAGTCTTAGGAACCCAAACTAGTTTGGGTCCCTTTCTATAGGCCAAAGGATGAATGAAATTCTTTTTATCCCAACTCGGCATCATATTTTTCCCAAGAACAATTTTTTTGTTCTTTTGACTTGCCTTTCTTTTGCAGTGCATTCACTCTTATAGTGACCAGTGTTACCATAATGGGTGCAAAATTTGTTCTCAGGGAGTGTGATGTACTTTCTTTATGGGATCCCACTTAGGTGCAGAGTTCCCGAAGCCAAGTCCTCTTCTAATGCTACTATGATGTTCTTGTAGCCATGAAAGTGAATTACAATTTACAAGCTCTGTCTAGCTCATGCTTGAACTTGTTCAGATCCTCTTTCAAAATTCTTAGCGGTCGTTTGGTAGAGTGTATAAGAATAATACGAAATAAGGTGTATTAGTAATGCAGGGATTAGTAATGCATGAGTTAGTAATGTAAGCATTAGTTATGCAGATATTATTTCTTATCTATTGTTTGGTGTGGTGTATTAAAAATTATATTGCGTTGCATAATATTTAAGAAAAATAGTTATTTACAAAAATGTCCTCCATATTCTCTACTTTTAAGGGACTTTAAGGATAATTTTGTCTTTAACCATACTAATGTATGCATTAATAGCCTTGGTATTACTAATGTCATGAATTTCTATTGCATTACTTATACATAGGATAATACAAGTATGATGTATAACTAATACAAGTATTAGTCATACACAGGTTGAAAAATGTACCAAACAAGGTATTAGTAACGCATAGAGCTAATGCTTGAATTATTTATTTTAATACCTCCTACCAAACGACCCCTTACCAGTTTATCCCTCTTATACAACTCATCTTTCATTTTTCCTACATTTTCTTCTAAAGTGAGTTGTGTGTGATCAGCTATCTTTTTCCCTGTTCCTAGTTTCAATTTTAGATTTTCAGATCTAAGTTCTAGGACAGTTGCATCAAGTGCATGAACCTAGTTCGTCAACACAGTATTTTAATTTTAATTTCACAAGCCCTAAGTTTCAAGTTTTTGCACTTGGTTTTCAAAATCACGCATTCTTTTGACATTTGTTCCTTTTCATTATTCGCATCCTCATATTCATCAATTAACTCCAGTAATAACTCAGATAATCTTTATTTAGACAAAAAATTTAAACTTGTCTTTGAGATGAAAGACACTTACCTCAGTTTCTTCATCAGACTCTCCAATGGTCGTTAGTGCATGTTCATCATCATCACCATCATCATCATCTGAGCTTTCTCCTCATGCAACGATCATAGCCTTGGTTGATCCTTTGTTGTTGCCATTCTTGGGTTGAACCTATTCCTTTTTACTGTTCCTTTGTTCAGCTCTTTTTTTCTTTCATTCAATCTCCCATAAAGGACAGTTTTTGATCATGTGATCAATCTTTCTACACTTGTAGCAACCATCATTAGTTTGCTTCTCCGGAGCTCTTGCTTTGATGTAGCTTCCACTTCTTGAAGAACCCTTTCTTATCCTTAGGTACTTCTTGAAGTCTTTGGTGATCATTGCCATTTCATCATCTTCTAGATCAGAACCTGCAGTGATTCTTAGTACCGAGCTCATTTCCTTCTTAGGTATATCCATTTTCATGGTTTGTCTCCTAAGTTCATAGGCAGTGAGATTCCCAATCAATTCATCTAGTGGGAGAGTGGCAATATTCTTAGATTCCTGAGAGAGCAAGTGAACCTTGTGTACATCTCCTGAATGGTTTCTCCATCCTTCATAACAAAGTTCTCACACTGCGAGTACAATAGAGTTCCTCTATATCTCTTTACATGAGTTGTTCCTTCATGGGCCACTTGCAATGTGTCCCAAATTTGCTTAGCAGTGGAACAACCTTGAATTCTGCCGTACTCATTTGGACCAAGCCCACAAACAAGCCATTTCTTGGCTTTAGTATTCTCCTCCCACTTCTTCAAGTATTCAGCATTGCAATTCGCTCTTGTCTTTGGCACATATACTCCTTCGGCATTTTTCTTCAAGGTTGCTAGTGGGCCATTAGTGACAATGTCCCATATAATCCTCCATTTTGTTCTTCCACCAAGAGTAGTACTGGCCATTAAAGAGTGGTGGCCTAGCAGTGGATTGCCCTTCCCAGCTTTTAGGCGATGCACTCATCTTGATCTTCTCCTAAGATGTTAGTCTCTTCAAGGATAACCTAATCTGATACCAACTGATGTTTTATATTTCAATACCACACAAGAGGAGGGTGATTTGTGCGGTGTCCAATTTTTCGCGTGTACTGATTATAGAAGAACCTGAATCTTTTATGTGTCCCTTATACTACTATTGCGGAATAATAAATGCAGAAAGTAAATAACACAAGTCTTTTTACGTGGAAAACACCTGGCTCAAAAGGTGAAAAAATCACGACCTACTACCCAGTAGGATTTTTCGTGACACTTCTAAATCATTGAGCCACAAATAGCATTTACAAAACTCTTGTAAACTTAAGGGTTACCTCTAACCCTTTGTGGCAGCCAGCCTCAAGTTGTTGCGACAACTTCAAGTTAACTCTAACTTGAATACTACACTCAGAGTACCTAGTACAATAAAGCTGAAAGGTATGACTCAAAAGTCCTACTGCAATGTAACTAGAATAAAAGACAGACACTTGGAACTGGTTCTTCTATCTGGTTCATGTAGCTTCAAGTTCGCACACTTGAATCACACATGAATTGCTTGCAAAATGCCTTGTTATGTTGCTATCAACTCTTACTTAACTTTTGCACCTATGCGTTACCTAGAAGAGAACAAACTGATATTTATTGAGTTAGTAGAATATGATTAACTAGAGTTGCAATCCTTGGTGGAAGAGTTCAAGTTATCTTCAACTTCTAACTTCTCCCTTATCTAGGATAGAGTTCTCTTCGAGTAAGGAGTCCTTCTCTTTATCAAATATACAACTTTTTCGTTCAGGAGACATTTATGCTTATCTCCTGCACGTGCATGCCTTGTGATTCGTTCAGGAGATTTTTATGCTTGTCTCCTTCACGTGCATGTCTTGTGGTCGAATCCGCCCATGCCTGTGTACATTGTGTATAGACCTTGGTTCATGCGTGTGTTTCTTTGTCAATTATCAAAACAAACTTACTCTGGCCAACAAATCCAACAAGTTGATATCTCAAATGCAATCACGGTGTTTCTTGTTGTGACCGAGTTAGGGGTTCGTCCAAACTCTTTAAAATTTATATATGTATATAAAAGATATTGAATCACCTTGACTTCTCGACATATATAAATAAATTTAAAATATTTTGAACCTTCTTTATGAAAATTCTAGTTCCGACGGGTCTCCTCCTGTTATTGTCACAGAAACATGAAAGTAGCCACCAAAAAAGAAGGCTAGTTTTGCAAAAAGGGGAAGAGAAGAGCAAGCATTTTTCTTCTTCTTGCGTTTCTCGCTTTTCTTTTAAAAACTAAAGGCTGAAGATTGAATGTGAAAAAGGATATGAATAGTCTTAGTCTGGACTCTGGATGCAGCCACTTAAGGAGTCCCCATTGACGAGTATTTATCAAAAGGGGCTAAAGGAAAAATTGGAAAGAAATGAGTGGTTATATAGTAAATTCGGACAGACAGAATGGTACCCTTCTGCAATCCATGTGAGAACGTACTTTTGTTAGCTCATTGACAATGGCTTTTGATCAACCAAGAAAAGAAGAGGGGAAAAAAAGGAGAATTAGTCAAACAGAAAAGATGGAAAAAAAATCTTTGTAATTGCTAATTAATGTAAGAGAGAAGGGTTTCTTGAAGTTCTAATTTAACCAAGAAAATGACCAAGGAGAATGTGGTTATTCACTAATCACGCCACCTGTATTCTCTCTGAGTTACGATGACATCGTTATTTCATATTTAATGTTGATTTATAGATTCATTTTCTGCTCTAGAAGATGGTATATTAGCTGTTATCTCTCGTTTATTATGTTTAGTCAAAACCAAGGCACCTAAACTGAAATGCAGGGCGTTCATGAATCGGTTTGGATCGGTTTTCATAAAAAAATATCAAATCAAGTAAGTCGATTTTTCAAATATTGGAACCAATCCAAACCAAACCAAACCAATTAAGTCGGTTTTTTATCGATTCGTTTTTTGTCGGGTTTTTAGTTTTTTTGGTTATTTATCTGTTTTTTCTTACATGTGAGACATATACTACCAACTGCATATTCTGGCGACTACATTTTCAACGTAACGTTATCAAACCAATTGCTCTTTGAGATATCTATCATTTACCAAAATATCTTGATGATAATTGACTCAAATAGTGATGAATAATTCAAATACTCAATTAAAAATCGATAATCATGAAATAATTCCTTGTAGTTAGCAAAAGAAAACTATCAATCAAACTATTATAATAGCAATAAACTAGACTAAAAATACAAATGACTAATATGTACCATAAATAACTACTTTTATAATCGGATTGATTTGATTTTTTCGGTTATTTTGCGATTACAACCAAACTCAAAAGTATTTTGTGATTTAATTTTTCGGGATTTTATAAACACCCCAGCTGAAATGGATGGAGTAAAACAACAAAAAGAAAAGGTAAGAAAAAAAAACACTAGAAAAAGCAAAAGGAAGTCTGAGAAAAAGCGCCAGACTGACCGTCGAGCAGAGACAGTACATTCCGCCTTGTCTTTTTGAAATTTAATCATGAAATCCATCAACTGGTTGTTGACCATAATCACTAGCTGATTTAACAGTTATCGTTTTTTCTTTCTTTCTTTCTTGATTTACACACTCTTTTTCTTGTACTACAACTACATAATGTTTCATCACTCCTACAAAATGCAGCCTAATTATTCTACCTTAATTCTACAGCCAAAGCTGAAAATGCTGCTACTAATCTTCCTCATTCACACTCTCATCTTCTACACAACATCCTCGGACTTAACCACCGACCGTGCCGCCCTTTTAGCTTTTCGTTCCGCCGTAGGTGGCCGTACATTCCTCTGGAACATTTCCAACACCACCTCCCCATGCAACTGGGCTGGTGTACAATGCGAAAACAACCGTGTTACCGTTCTCCGGCTACCGGCCTCCGCTCTCTCCGGTACACTTCCGGTGAACATCATCTCCAACCTCACGCGCCTCCGTACACTCAGCCTTCGTCTCAACAACCTTTCGGGTCCTCTCCCTTATGACCTTTCCAAAAATGTTGAGCTTCGTAACCTTTATCTTCAGGGTAACTTTTTTACCGGCCCGGTTTCTTTTCTCTTTGGGCTTCGCTCTTTAGTTCGGTTAAATCTTGCTCATAACAACTTTTCTGGTGAAATACCATCCGGGTTTAACAATCTGACCCGATTGAGAACACTTCTTCTTGAGAGGAACCATTTTTATGGGTCTTTACCTGAGCTCAAGTTTGCCAATCTTGAACAGTTTAATGTGTCTTTTAATAAATTAAATGGGTCTGTTCCGAGAAGTTTGGAGTCAATGCCTGTGGATGATTTTCTTGGGAATTCACTATGTGGAAAGCCACTTGGTATTTGTCCAGGAAGTGGGGCCCAGCCTGCTATAGCTACTGCTGGAATTGAAATTGGGAATTCAACTAAGAAAAATAAGTTGTCCAGTGGAGCTGTTGCTGGGATTGTAATTGGTTCTGTTGTGGGATTTCTTGTTTTGTTGTTACTTTTGTTTGTATTATGTAGGACAAAAAATGGTAAAGATATGAGGTCTTTTGAGGCTGCTACAATTAAGCAAACAGAAACAGAAGTTTCAGTAGAGAAGCAAATTGTGGAATCAGAGAATGAAGGTGGAAATAATGGGTATTCAGTGGCTGCTGCAGCATTGAATACTGGTGAAAATGGAGCTAAAAAGCTTGTGTTTTTTGGAGATTATTATAAAGCATTTGATTTGGAGGATTTATTAAAAGCATCTGCTGAGGTTCTTGGGAAAGGAACATTTGGAACAGCTTATAAGGCAGTATTGAAGATAGGTACAATTGTTGCTGTTAAGAGATTGAAAGATGTGGCTATATCTGAAAAGGAGTTCAGGGAAAAAATTGAAACAGTTGGAGCAATGAATCATGAGAATTTGGTGCCTCTTAGAGCATATTATTACAGTGGAGAGGAGAAACTTCTTGTGTATGATTATATGCCAATGGGGAGCTTGTCTTCACTTCTTCATGGTAAGTTAGAGTTACACTTCACTAATGCCAAAAATCTGGTGCTTTTACTTCATTTCCCTTAATTTTTGAAGATACACTATGTTCTTAATTCCAGATTTTGATATTTTGTTGGAGCCATGCTACTTGCCGGGGCAAAGCCATAAATATTTCTAAGGATGTTCAGATTTGAAAGAAGTTAAAAAAATCCCGACAAAGAATGTTCAATATAAGTTTTTATACATATAAAATCAATATTTTACTTACATACATAGTGTAATTTTTCGTAATATTTCGACGAAAGGTGGTCAACTAACCACCCTTAACAAAATGTGGGTTCGCCCCTGCTTACCAGAGTTCAATCTCTATTCTTCTGCGTTCTTTAGTACTCCCTCTGGTCCAAAATAATTGATGTTCTAGGCTCGGGCACATGGATTAAGAAAGTTACTTGCTCCTAGAAACTTAGAGGGGTTTTTTACTAAAATACCCTTCTTTTATATCAAATACTCCCCTGGTCCACAATAACTAGCCATCTTATCTTTTTATTTTGGTCCAAAATAAGTGTTCACTTACATATCAAGAAGGAATTATTTTTTTTTCAAAATTTGCCCTTCTTTACATATTCCAACGTGTCAAAGGTAACAATTAGTTAAGGTTAATTTAGTGAATACATCTTTTTTTTCTAAAAGTTCGTATTTTCTTAATGGGAGTGCCAAAGATAAAATGGTCTCTTATTGTGGACAGGGGAGTACTAGTTAGTTCAACTTTTTGCATATTGTGTAACCTGCAGTGTTTGTATTGGGGCCCACAGCCCAATGAAAATGTGATCCTAGAATTAAGCATTCTTTATTATCATTTCCCTTATTCTTCATCATGTAAAGCATGCTTCTAATATAAGGAAATATGTTAAATCAAAAGTTGTTTGTAATTAAAAGCTATAAGTAGTACTTATTTGATTTAGTGATAACATTATAGCCAAAGGACCTTTTGTGAATTTGTAGGTCACCTGTCCATATACAGGGGAAAGTTGCACAAGCACAATATAATCTTTCACTTAGCCCTACATAACTAGGGTCTACAATTATATGTTCTTTTTATTATCTAGAGCAGGAGTAGCTCCTGCTGAGCCGAGAGTCTCCCGGAAACGATCTCTCTACCCTTTTCGGGGTATGTCGTTGTTGTTGTAGAGCAGGAGTAGAGTTTTGAATACTGGAGACTAGTTTTCTGCCATGTGAATCTTGTATGAATTTGTAGATTTTTTGCCTGTGGAACACTTGAAACTTGTCAAAGTGAGGTAAGAAGCTGAAATGAGCTGTTTGCTGTACTGTAACCTTCTTTGCAACAACAATAACAACAAACATAGTGTAATCCCACAGATGGGGTCGGGGGAGTTAATGTGTACGCAGAACTTACCTCTACCTTGTGAACGTAGAGAGGTTGTTTCTGATGTATTATAACCTTCTTTCTATTCACTATAATTTCTATAATTTGCTAGGAAGCAAGGGGGCAGGAAGAACGCCGTTGAATTGGGAAATCAAGTCGAGTATAGCCCTGGGAATTGCACAAGGCATAGATTACCTACACTCTCAAGGTCATAATGTCACCCACGCGAATATTAAATCATCTAATGTTCTTCTCACCAAATCATACGAAGCACGAGTCTCAGATTTTGGCCTAGCTAACTTAGTTGGACCGCCATCCTCCCCTACTCGAGTAGCAGGATATCGTGCACCAGAAGTAACTGATCCTCGTAAGGTTTCCCAAAAGGCAGATGTCTATAGTTTCGGAGTATTACTACTGGAGCTTCTAACTGGAAAAGCACCTACTCATGCACTCTTGAATGAAGAAGGTGTTGACTTACCAAGGTGGGTTGAATCTGTAGTTCGCGAGGAATGGCCTTCTGAAGTTTTCGATATTGAACTCCTCAGATACCAGACTGCTGAAGAAGAGATGGTTCAACTCTTGCAGCTAGCAATAGATTGTACTGCTCAATATCCTGATAATCGGCCTTCAATGTCCGAGGTTTCTAAGAGGATTGAAGAACTTCGACGTTCAACCCTTGCATGAACACTCTTGATCTTATCAATGCAACAGATTAAATTGGTCCTTAGTCTTGAGAAGTGCAGTGACTAAACTAAAATCAGATACAGAGGTCAACTTTTAAGCATATCGAGCTTGTTGTTTGTTGCCTGAAATGAATTTAAATGGAGAAACATGGTCAGCGAGTTCATATATCCAACCCAAACTTGTTTGGACCGAGGCGTAATTGTAGTTGTTGTTATTGAATTTGTTTTTTATTAGGGAGGTCTTATTTCATTTTGAATTAACAGGTTATGGCCCCTTTTGTCAAAAGTCCCTATTGTAGTTGAGCCTTTCATTTTTATTTTGGGGGGCCAATATCTGTACTATTTATTCTTGTTCGGTAGATAATGTTTTCTGTAATTATTAGTACTTCAGCTTTTACTTTTGCCTTTTCTTCTTCTAACTGTCAGTGACAGTTATCTGAATATAAGAGGCATGCGTGCATGTGATTCTGGACAGGGCGTTCATGGTTCGATTTGGATCGATTTTTCTCTAAAAAGAAATCAAAGCAAGTAAGTCGGTTTTTCAAATATTAGAACCAAACCAAATCAATTAAATCGTTTTTTTCTCGATTCGGTTTATGTCGGTTTTTTGGTTTTTCGATTATTTGTCGGTTTTTTCTTAAATATAAGACATACACTACAACACACATATTCCGGCGACCACATTTTCAACGTGACACTATCAAATCAATTGCCCTTTGAGAAATCTATTATTTACTAAAATATATTGATGATAATTGAATCAAATTGTGATGAATAATTTAAGGACTCAATTAAAAATATTATTTTTATACATGAAATGGATTCTTACACTTAACAAAAGAAAACTACCAATCAAACTAGAATATAAAGGTAACGAATTGCACTAAAAGTGCAAACGATTAACATTCACCATAAAAATTTTGAAACTTTGTATAAAAATATACAAATATATAGGTGTAATAATAAATTTGAAATAGCTACGTATAGTCGGTTTGGTTTAGTTATTTTTTTATTAAAACCAAAACCAAAACAAATTTGATCGATTTTTAAAATTCAAAACCAAAACCAAACCAAACCAAAAAGTATCGATTTTTTTGATCGATTTAGTTTGGTTTTCGGTTTGGTTCGATTTTTCGGGTTTTTGTGAACACCCCTAATTCTCGATATGCTGAAGCCAACAGGAAGATTACAGTGATGTAGAGTTGTTTTCAGCGACAAAGTGGGGCATGTGGACTTTTCACAATGTTGAAGTATTTTCCGATTACTGTAAGAAACAGTCCTATCACTTAGTAGGCGTTTGGACCTAAGAACCGTAAAATTAGGGAAAAAGTGAAATTATCTTTCATGTTGAAAACGATATTGTGTTTGTACATGAATACAAATTGGAGCTATTTTTAAAATTTTGTGAGCGCTATGAAGTGAAATATTTGAAAAAACAACTTTTTAGAGTTTTCAAATTACGAAAAAAATTCCGAAATTCAACTTCAATTCAACTTCAAGTGAAATTTAAAATTTCCATAGCCAATCACGGATTCCGAAAGTGAAAATAAATTTAAGAAAAGGAATCATTTTTATGGCCAAACAGGCCCTTATTAGGGCCACTTGGGAGATAGACCAAACCGCTGCAAACATTTTGAAATATATCAAAATCTAATCTCCCTTGGATCATGGCACAACTGGTTTTAACAGGTTAGAAATAAGCTTAATATAATAATGGTGAAATCATATAGTTATTTAATATCATAAAAGGAAACGGTGTTGCATCTTACACAAAATGGGACAAACTTATTATAAGGAATAGTAACCTACACTTTGTAGTACAATTTGAACTCAAAACCGCATTTTCTTTAAGACTATGGTGACAACATGGCTATTTGATTTCGTTGCATCATACTAGGAGGGGCAAACGGGCGAGTCGAAACGGGTAATGGAAAAAATGAATAAATTATTCGATCCGATCCATATTTAACACGGGTAATAAACGGATTAACCTGCGGATAAAATGAGTAACCATATTATCCACTCATGACTTCACATTAGCCTCAAACTCTAATATGAATTTGCTGCCCCTTGCGACAGAAGAACATACTGAAATAATTTTTCAATAATTGTATTATTCATATTTTACCAATTGGTTACTCATTTTTCCAATGGATAATATGGGTAATTACCCATATTCGACCCAATTTTAAAAAGTCAATTATCGAACCCATTTTTTGTGGGTTGGGTTGGGTGGATAACTATTATTTTTAACCATCTTTCCAGGTCTACAACATACCAAAGCTTATTTTTCAAAATTTATATCATCCAAAGAGAAATATGCCATCAACAAAACCACATTATGGTACCAACTTGTAGCAATATCTTTTATGATTCTTGTTGATTGATTTTAGCTGTGTTAGGACACCTTTTTTTCTTTTCAAATCTTTTTATTTTACACTGTCAAAGGCAAAATAGTCAATTCTATTAGACCTTTGACTAATCTCCTCTCAGAAATTAGCCAACAACAAGAGAGCACAGCAGATTTAGCAGATACTTGCACAAGAGAGAAGAATCAAAGGAACGAAAGAGACTGCAAAAAGCAAAATTTGAGGCAACAAGTCCAATCCCGTTTGAAACAGGAGATGTGTTCTCATTGCTGTGGAGGGACATTTACAAAACACTCAAGCCTGAAGTCAAAAACCACAAGGCATCTCATGGCCATGGATGAGAACACAAGGTTGCCAAACTATAAATAAAACGATTCAAAGCACAACCTCACAGCATGAGATTTCTCTGTATGACGAAAACACATCCCCAGTAGTCCTCATTGTGATCTTTAAGCTGCTTCTATATCTGCAATGGAACAAAATGTAAAACCGTAACAATGAAGAGAATAGTATTATCTTAAGAATTATTTCATTAAACTTGGTCATATACATACATTTACAAGGTGTAAAGACAGGGAGATGATTGGCCCACGTTCTGTTTGATTCTATCAGCCCAAGAGACCGAGGTTTGAATACTCCACAGCCGCTGTTCCCAGTGGCTATGCATTATGATTTGACGGATGATCGTCTTTCCAACCCTTTGTGAGCAAATCATAATTGATTGATGCAAGCTGGGAGAGGTTCTGTTGGAAGAAAGTGAAAAGAAATAGTGTATCAGTTGTTAGGACTAATTTATGAGCCGAGTGGCTTTTTACATCAACTCTTGTTACGTACCAGACAAAGTATCACATGTAATTAAAGAGAAGTACAATTTGGTCAATCAAAGCAGAGAGTATATTGTTAGAACAAATGAGAGAACAAAGTCCGAGGTTGCTGAATGCCAGGAGTTGCTTACTAGTCAAACAAGCTTAGTAATCTCAGGAGCGGAGATAGAGTAATAAGGTACACGGACTCGGACGAATCCAGTAGCTTTCGATTAGACCCTATGTTTGTATTAGGAAATCCCTTAAATATGTAAAAATATTTAATTGCAAACCTAATTACTATAGCGAGCTATGGGTTTGGGGGAAAGTTCAGAACGCATTAATCTCAAATCCTGGCTCCGTCTCTGAGTAATCTCCTGATCATAAGCAACAAAGCAGCATAAAGATTGAAAGAAAGATAAAGAAAGATCCAGATAACATTAAAACAGTATGCCATCCTCTTAAAGCGATTTAAGAATGCATCCAACAGCTGCAGCCAGCGATACCCTGTCAATTTTCATGTATTCCCTCATCCAGAAAACACCCAGCCATCAAAAAGCAGCCAATCATGAACGGAGTGTTGTTAAACAAGAAAATACCTTAAATGAGAAGTTATTGAAAGGATAGTTGACAGAAGAGCCTGACTCATATTCTGCAACACCAGCATACTCATCACCCTGCACATTATTACAACTCAGTTACACCTATTTAATGAAAAATCGACAGAGTCAACCAAATAAATTAATCTAAATACATGAAGGGGTAACACACCAGTCCCTTTTTTTTTGTGTGGGGGGGGAGGGGGGGGGGGGGGGC
>ML295109.1:21071-42170 GCA_005239495.1 Nicotiana undulata | reverse complement strand
GGGGTGCTGTTATCAACATACCGGTTCATCTTGGCGATTATCTAGACAGCTGCTACTACCACTAACACTACCATCATCGCTAGAATCCTCATACTCACTGGCTGCATACACATGTTCATCTGAAGGATTCCAAGAGAAGCGACTTGTGAAGTAACTAGTATCCAGTGCACCTTCTGATTCAGGCACAAACGCAGCCTGAGAAGTACACGCATAGATTCAACACTAATCAGTAGAACTAATATGATTGACCACCTGCTAATACAACAACGATAACAATACAACTACACCTCAATTCACAACTAGGTGGGGTTAGTATGCTTCAATTCAAAACTAGGTGGGGTTGGCTACGGTTTTCATGGCCCTTTCGGCACTAGGGCCCATTTGCTAGTACAGATACAATTAAATGAAGACAAATCACTTCTATGAATAATTGCAGTCAAACCTTCTGTCTAGCCAGTGTGTCCCAGTTAATATCTCTAAAATATGGATGCTGCTTCACCTGCATAAGAAAGAATCATAGTCATTCTAAATTTATTCTCAAGATTTCAAATGGACAGAGGTAACAAGGGTCAATATCAAAGTTTAACGGAAAAAAGAACATCACCTCTGATGCTCCGTTGGCCCCAAGTCTCACATTAGGATCTTCTGTTAGTAACCTGAAATTTAACATGATAGCAGCTTTCATAAGTTGAAAGGCAGAAACAAACTAGTTCTATAATAGATAAGTAACAAAAAGACGAACTAAGCTTATAATTACTAAAGCCTGATGTTGCTTATCTTAGAAGCTGCACCTGAAAATTACAGAATAAACTCTCCATCAATTATAGGTTCAAAACCCAGCCTGTTCTCATTTTTGGCAGAATAGATTACTCCAAAGGTATATTTATCAACATTATCCTTTTCATAGTAAGATTCTTCTTCTGTTCCAGGGTCATGATTGTTGACCGATTTCAGAGTATTTATAGACAATCTTTTCAAAAATAATCCCTGCTGATGCTTTTTAGTCAAAAGTCGACCAAATTCTAACGATCCACACCCTCTCTCAAGTCAATAAAAATATTTCCTCATAATTCATGCACGCCACATAACATAGAGCTTACATCTACATGTCCTTATCCCGGAAGTTAAAATGAGAACTGGCTACAAGATGAAGGCTCTTGGAAAAAGAACTTAGTAAACTCAAAACTAAAAAGACAAAATTGGGATATTAAAACAATAACCAGAATGATTCTCTTACTGGTCAATCAGATCTTGTGCTTCAGCGCTCATTTCATCAGGTACCCCTGGCCAAGGTACCTTACGATTGAGAATATTATCGAATATTTTCTGCAAATGACAAAAAGTAAAAAGAGAAAGACCAATACATCAGAAGTGCTTCATAAAACAGTAACCTCATCAATATAGTACATCACAGGAGAGAAAATGCTCACAGAGTACGTTATAAAAATAAAAAAGAACTCACATAGTACGTTATCAAAAAAAAAAAAAATCTGAGTATGTTATCAAAAAAAGAACTGCTCACAGAATTTCTACTGTGAGCGATAAAAGCATTAAGGTATCAGAATTGCAAATGCTAAACTATGTATATCAAGTGTTACATACATTTTTGACAAGCGCGGGTCAAGCCTCAACTCGCTAAAATGTTAACGAGAGCGGATCCAGGATTTAAACTCTATAGGTTGCCTTTAAGATTTTTAGCATTGAACTCATTATATTAATGGAGCAGGGCAGGATTTAAACTCTATGGCTAAATCTAGTTCTAACATCAATTAAATGAATTATGAAACTAGACTAATTATACGGAGGCCAATAGGGCATGTTGGCTGCCTAGAGCAATTGCAGAACCAGTGCATCTTCCAAGTCTAAAACCAGTGCATCTCACCCAGAATCTTAGCGGGTCCTGTGACCCGTCCTGCCCTGCTACGGATTTTCAAACTAAATTTTATGCCCTGTTAAGGTCTTGCCCTTCCCTGCCCCGCTAAGGTCTAGCCCTGCATCATTGCCATTCCTAGTTACATACATCGAACTGCTCGACATCAGATAAAAGAGCAAAACTGTCTTAACTCGCAACCCATTTCTTTTCTTTTTCGAACTTTCATCGAAATAAAGGATTTGAGTCAATATCTTTTCCTTGATTCCTCCCAAATTGTGTTGACTTAAACGCACCATAATATAAAGCAACACTCGAGGCCTTTTTTCTTCCCTTTAATATATAAACTAATCCAAAGCTAAATGGGTAGTGTAGTACTACTTCAGACCTAGGGGTTAAAAAACTACATGGAAGAATAAGGACTAAATATACAAATAAGAAGACAACATATTAACCTGAGGATGCTCTGCATTAAAAGGAGGAACACCGACAATCAACTCAAAGAGAATGACACCCACAGACCACCAATCAGCCGTGAAACCTGAAAAGAATTATGTAGCCTAAGAACTAAATAGCAAACAGAAAGGCGCAAAAAAAAGAATCTGTCAAATCCAATTGTCTTATAAGAATACCAGGTTAGCATATATTCAAACTTCTAACATGAGACTATGTCGACAAAGGTTCAATGTCCAGATTTCCATAAAAAAGCAATAATTTGGAAGAAACTTCAAACCTGTCCTGCTGTCCACCAACTCATCCTCGTTACTCTCCAAGAATTTTAACCTCTATGGCATGCATGAGTGCATAGTACCATATCTACTTTCTTTTACAAGGTAAATAATTTTATTGATGTGAGAAAAGGTCTTGCATACAAGCAGTCTACCAAAAAGTAGAGCTTATACAAAAGGAAGATGCAAATGTACAAAGTCATTCTTATCCTTTCAAAAAGCTCTCCACTTCTCTCCTTCCATAGTACACACATGAGGGCTAGAGGGACCAAAGGTCTCATGCTCTATATCGTCTCTACCTTCTTCTAGAGGCCCAACTATGTAGTACAATATCCAATTTTAGTAATCAATCAAACCCAAGTTACTTGGATCAATTATATATCTGTATCTGCTCTAATCATGTAAATGCATCCAATACTAGGTAATTTGTCTTTTGAGACAAATTAAGGATTCTTTAGAGCCAAAGATTATGAAACCACACCTATCTCTAGCATACGAGTTTCTAATCAGTACAGAAAGAAACATACTCCTGACAAAAATCAAATGTAATGTAGATGTAACAACAATTAGGCGTTAACACAGCAAGTCTGTATCGCCTATATGAATCTTTTACTTCCATTGTGTTTTTGTCAAGTCTATATAGATTCCAAGAGATTGCAAATCCTTTTTAACACAACTACCCTCCTTTTAGTCTACCTTATTTTCTTTTATTGTTTTCCACCATCATGTTGTTACTATAAACAGATGCATATATGACCTCTCGTTTTACTTCTAGGTGTGTCTACTTGCAGCTTCCATCATATTTGATCATTTCTAATCTCGTTCAAACTTGTACGAGAACTGCACGTCAATCGTAACATGCACGTTTTTACAAAATTCATCTTATGAATTTGTTGCACTAATTGTTGGTCTCAACAACTGTTCTAAATTGCATGTCACTTCGCCAGACTTGTCCTATTACATGTCACTTTTGTATTATTCCTCTATTTCTGTCATCCTACTTTTATTGTCTTACATGTTCATCTATCATATCCCATAAGATTACGTCTAGATATCTGAATCATCAATGTTTAGGCACCCCAATGATGTCTACTGTTACTTCCTTCAGAGAAAAAATACTCTACTGTAAAATTACCTGGTATAAATCCAAAATTGTTCACGTCGCCCTTGTAATTTCACAAACTCTTTGCTCTACCTTTTTTTGCTTAGTTGTATTGTAAGACTCTTAAGTTTAACACTACGATAGCCCATATAACTTTGAATATCTCCTCTGTTTTTATATATCGAAACCTAGGTACTTTTTCTCCATTCATTCGACATCTTGTTACTTAATGTAACATTAAATAGCTTGGCGTATACTACTCCAACCTCTCCGTTGAACTTCCAAACCTCTACAGAGATACCAATTAAACATCAGGTTTTCCTAATCCTCATATTTTTCAAGGTATCTTTTATTTCAATTGACCTAATTCTATAAGTTAACTAAGGTCTCTTCTAATCACGGATGTAGATATATTTCAAAAGTTATTCTCGTGATTTGTGATGAGAAGTTGATCGCAATAACATCTTTACCTCTCTTTTTTAAGATAGCAATAATGCCTCATATAGCTGACTCAACTTGTTTGGGACTAAGGCATAGTTATTATTGTGTTCCGGTCAAAACTTTGGCTGGAAATTCTCTTTAATATACTCAACTTGGTTCAAGTCCTTAAGTACATTCTATGTCAGTCATGCTAGCTTATAACATTTCTTCTTCCGCACTCCGCACTCCATACTCTGCATCCCTAACTTCCGGTACAAGTTGTCTAAGGCTTCGACAATTGCCCTCTTAGCATCTCTTTTAGCTATCTCACATTCTCCGGAGGCTTCTCTTAACTCTTGTCGTGGTAACTTCCCATACCGCTCTCTTTCTGCTTTGATAATTCTTTGTGCATCCTCTTTTCACCATGAATATTCTTGTGGCTAAGAGTCCTATGTCTTTAACACACGTAGAACTTCACTTTCTACTTTCTTAATGCAACTTGTTATCACCTTCAACAAGATATTTTTTTGATAAGGTAAAGATTAAACCTTCAACAAGATATCTGCATTAACTTTTAAATCTCATGCTCCCTTCATCGGCTAATCAAACTACTGATATCGGGTATTGGACTAAAGTGTCCATTATAGAAATTTTGGTTCCATGTAACTCTTCACCTCTTTTTGTCCACTCGTTCACTTCACATCTAAGAACATCAAGCCAGGTGAAATGGTTAGGACTTCTCCTAGTATAACCTTACAATCCTTGCGATCACTTTTTGCAGAAGATATAAAGTCTATTTGGCTATGATTATCTCCAATCTTGAACAATGACAAGTATGACTTCCTCTCCGTGAACTTAGTCACAACTACATCTACCGACATGTCTCCTGACAAAGATAACTGCATCTTCAAAGAATTTAATCCCAGTTTTCCCATCTAATTCTATTTGCTGAGCATAGCCACTATTGATGTTGATTGTCTCATCTCTCCAAATCACTCTTAATGGAATAGACTTATCATCTATTCTCTTTACTTATGTAGTTTTATCTGTAAGTCTTGATCTGCAGTGGTTCCTGCCTACATTCCTATTCTTATCTATCCCATAAAAACATTATTTATAAACAATCTCCCTAACATTTTTTTCATGTCCACTTAGTCTCTTGCGGACACGCAATATCTACTCTTTTTTCTTTTTAATGCATCCACCAATTTTATTGACTTTTTTGTCAACGAGTTCCAACTACTTATCTGTATCAAAGTCATGTTAGCTTCCTATGCCATTCTTTACGAGGCAAAAAGTTTCCTGTATATAGCACCACATCTAGGTGTTGATAAGGTGGGACTAACTCTTTTTGCACCCTCACCTTTCTATGGTGTGAGAACCCTTGCCTCTGCTCCTTCGCACAATGAACTCCTCGTATATTTAAGTTTACACCCAAGTGCTGAGTCGTACGTGCCTAGATACACACAACAACAACAACAACAACTAAACCTCAGTCCCACTCAAAGTTGGGGTTGGTTAAATGAATCCTCACTTCCTTCTTTAAGCTCAACTCATATCATTATCATGCCAAAATGTGCCTAGGTAGACACGTCCCAATAAATTCAGTATTTAGACAATTCATCACCATCAGAATAGTTTCGACACCGACACTCAACCTACTGCAATCCTTCTTTAATGGGACTTGGGACTTGTGAAGAAAAGGGAAAAGAAACTTTATTCAACAACATTATCAAGTTGATCACTGAAAATGACTGCATATTTGCCATGTTCAAGGATAATCAGCTATTCGTTGTCAAAGAAGACAGACCGAAAAAACATAGATACAAACCATGCCCTGTTCCCAGAAGGATCTCTGGCGCCAAATAGTCTGGTGTACCTACGGCAGAACGTTTGTTCCGCCTCTCCTGCTGATGCTCAGATGCAGATATGTGAGATTCATCATCTTCCATCATGGATGTCCCACTGACTGCTGGACCAGACAAGTCATCTGTGCTATTGATAAGACCAACTTTAGAAAGCCCAAAGTCTGTCAACTGAAAAAAGTTACACCAATTAAAACTAACTCATCAGCGTGAAACTTATGTCATTTAAAGCATAAAGCACAAACAAATAGGTCATCAACATGTTTACCACTGCGAGCTTTAACAACACGCTAATAAAGTAATAATGCTAGAAAAGAACTTCAACAGCATGTGGAGAAATCAAGGGATACTATAAGAGTAATTTTATCCCATGATGAGCTGCTTGGGATTGAGGCATAGTTGTTTTTGTATGAGCTTGCTATACAACAATGGCAATTAACAATGTGCAACATGATTTGACAAGTTGCACTTCTGTCATTATGCCAATATGAACCATGAGAAACACTTCTATGATTTACACTTACGGGGGAACACATTAGCATCAGCATACCGATCATCATCCCTAAGATCAATAAGCAAACAAATGATGGAATAAAAATAAGGGTACAAGTAGGCACACAGCAATGGCAGAATGATTTGTAAACCCCTAACAGAGGCCACAAGGAACATCTTGACTTAAACACTAGATGTCCATCTAATTTCTCTAATGCAGTATTTTCCAAACTATTTTAAATTAAACTGTTGACCTTTTTGTTCAAATATAAACTCTTGATGTCGTAGTGCAGGGTTTCCTTTGGCATCTGGATCACTGTTGTAATCATCTCAGAATTGCAGTTAGATTTATTTGAATAAATAGCTATGTTTACTGCAACAAAATTATCTGAACCTGCATTGGTGTACTGAAGCTCTAGCATTTCTCTACATTGCTGTCACTATTATCCAAATAAAAAATTAGGCTTTTCCTTTTTCATTTTTTTACTCCCTTTCTCCCATTTTATGTGAAACACTTTCCTTTTTTAGTCTGTCTTCCTAGATATAGAAACAACTTATTTTACGCTTCGCATTTTACCCTTAACGAAATGATTTATAGCCAAATAAATATTCATGACATGTTTTAGACCACAAGTTTCAAAAAAGAAATCTATCTCTCTCAACCTCCATGCCCAATCAATCACCATCGGAAGGGCTAATATTTTGGCCTCCATTTGCTCAATATGGACGTCAAAATGTCAAACTAATGAGGGTGCTTTTAGTTCTCACAAAAAGAACCAATGATGGTGCTTCTAAAAAAATGTGGCCTTCATTTTCTCATATGTGGTCAAAATATGAACATGGTTACAAGCCCGGCCAAAGTCCAATTTTGAAATTCCATAATTAATAAAAAGATTACAAATCACGTCCATGGCTAAGAAAGCTGATGCTGACAACTTGGATTTCAGACATACAGTTACTGATATAGGGTAAGAGCAAACCAGGTGGATTTAAAAAAAGCCACCAAATTTTACCTATTAAGCTTTATATCTAAGCCTGATAGATGAAATAAGCCCACCTAAGACAAGGAACATGATAATACATATAATTATCAAGAAAGGTTCGTTTCAGGCACAAGTTTTACCTTGATATGACCATCATGTGCAATCAACAAATTGTCAGGCTTCAGATCCCGATGAACCACATGCAGAGAGTGCAAGTATTCCAGGGCAAGCACCTGGGCACCTCACAACTTCAGATTTAGGTGTTTCACCATAGTGTGCAAAACTTTTGAGAGCAATACAGAGACCTAGATACTCACAACTTCAGCTATATAAACACGAGCGACATCTTCATCTAAGCATCCTAGATTTCTCAGCAATGAATATAGGTCCCCGCCATTCAAGTACTCCATCACAAGGTACAAGTTTTCACGGCAAGTAAATGAATAGAAGAAGCGAACCTAATGCATAATACAATCAGTAAAAAAAGGTATAATCATTTCTTTAGTAAAATGCTTTGCCACTTCAGCATGCTCACCACAAAGGGATTTCGAACTGATATTAAGATATCACGTTCTGCCAAAATACTCTCAACGGCATTCTTGCGTATCATATCTGCCTTCTTCAGGACCTGTAACTAAACTTGTAAGTTGGAGTGCCACAAAGAAATATGCTATACCATACCCAGGATTAGAACTCTACCCATTAGGATAATGGCAACAATGGGTCCTTCCCAATGATGAACAAAATTTGAAAATTCGATAATTATGAGTCAAAACATGTTTACTCATAAGAAATACAGTAGAAAGAAAGAGAAAAACACGCCTGTCAGAGTAATCAAATCTCGGTTTCTTGAGCTGATAGAAACAAGCAGAAAGCTGGCCAATCATCTCCGTGTCTTTATACCTACTTTGTAAATGTGTGTCTGACAAAATATATTGCCTAAAGATACCACTATTCTCTTGATGGATTCAAATTTTCATTTTTGTTTCCTTGCAGACACGAAAGCAGCTTAAAGACCATGATCGTGACTATTAGGGATGTGTTTTCATCATACAGAGAAACTTCATGCTGTGAGGATGTGCTTTAAATCATTTTATTTAGTCTGACAACCTTGAATTTCTTTTTGTTAGTGTGCATGGCCATGAGATGTCTTGACATTTTTGACTTCAGGCTTTTGATTGTTTTGCAATTGTCCCTCCACAGCAATGAGCAGTGAGAACACATCTTCAAAAGGGATTTGACTTGTCACCGCGAATTCTGCGGTTTACAATCTCTACCATCCCCTTAATACGGTTTACACTCTCTACCATCCCCTTAATACTAGTGAGGAAAGTGAAGTAGTTTGTTCCAAGAAGAATGACAATTTATATCTGGAAACTCTTTAGCTTTAAACTTTCATTTTACCTTTAATGCTATTTTTGTATAAGATCATGAAAACCCTTAATGGCATACTGTAGTAGACATAGAAGTGTCACAGCATATTACATCTTTTTTACAACCGAGAAATCCCCGAGAGTCAGTGGTGCATGGTTCGAAACTCGGCAAACATGGGTCTGCCCCTCTACCCTTCTCCATTTAAATACTAGGCTTTTGACTGTGACATGGTTCAAACTCGTGACGTGCGTCTAACCCGCATATTACGTGTTGCGCTCTTATCACTAGACGCCAAATGTCATGGCATATCTAAGATTACAAGTTTTAAAAAGTACTTTAGTGCAGTTTTTGCCTTATAATACAAGTTCTAGAAATACTTAGGTATGTGTCATTAAATGTAATTCTTTATTGTACACAATCTTTTGTAAAGGGGAAAAAGTACTCCCAAACCTGGTAATACTCGCACTGGTTTTTTTAGTTCCCCATAGGGCCACATATTAGCGCCTCTATTAGAACTAAAGTGAACCTCATAAAAATACAAGGCATGTTACCTTTAACAAACAAGGATTCAAGGAGAGAAGGTAGCATATCCCCTCCTTTATGTATTTTACTCTTGGAATAAACAAGTTAGACATTAATATCTAACCCTCTGCCAGCTCATGTTAGACATCGAGTAAAGATGTATTACTACTTGTTCTGTCAATTCACACAATCAGTTAGCAGAGTTACAAAATCGTTTCTAGGACCTAGCTAATCATACATTTACACAAGCTAGGTGGAAACAATATGTACACTCCAACTTGAGAAAAAGCATAACTGGAGTATACCTTATCCAAAAGAAAGAGTATTAAAGAATGTATATAATAGCAAGAAGCTATTATATATATGACAAAACCCCACACTCAAACCGTCCTTCTCAGGATCCGCCAGTGACCGTTTCTGCATTTATTCCCTTGGTGACTCAAACTAAGGTGGAAGGTGGTCCTTTTTTCTTATTTAATAAGGCGGAGGGTGGTCCTTATCACTAGGCTATCCCTCTAATGTCAAATTCTTATATTGCAAAAATGGAATGGATCCTGGACCCCCCCCCCCCCCCCCCCCCCCCCCCATGCAGTTAGGTGATTAGGAGAGTTAGAGAAATGTGATATATATCTTCTTTTTTTAGGATTCGTTTACACACTTTTTGATCCCCAATAGCTTAAGGGAACAATCAAGTTGTGCATTATACAAGCTCCTCATCTTCTCTCTACAGGAGGAACAGCAGAATGGTTTGGTTTCTCACTTGGTATCAGACACCAGAAACATCCATGAAGTAGATGATATCAACAGAGAACCCAACAGACATAACAAAAGAAACATATACCATAAAAAATAAAACTGGGAAACCTACAGTTAGAAAAGGAGGAATCCTAACCGTCCCTTTGTAAACACACGTCGACATCCCTTTCAGAGAGGTACATGTAATACACATGTAGATATCGAAAATAGTAAAATTTATAACAAGACAATTTTTCCATTAATCACCAAAAGCAATTGGAGATGGAGGTTTCATAAGATCCTTTAGTTGATTATTTTTTGTAAGTAATGTTGCAACACAGCATGCAATTGTAACACAATCCTTATATATAAACTCCAAAAATTTCACCATATTGTTTGCTAGAGATGAGACATGCACAGAAACAGATGTTAAAGACATGGGACAAGACGCTATCCCTTACAGACAGAGATATTGTTTTTGGTTTTCCCTTGGCCTGAGACCACGATTGCGGAAGGGGGTTCCACATGTGCTTGATCACAGTTCACGCAAAAATCACTTCAAAATGGAAATACTGAACGATTCAAGAAATGTTGATCAATAAAACACAAGCATCAAACCACCATAGTACCTTAATTGCAAAGAGATCCCCAGTTGTTCTCTTTTTCGCCAAGAAAACCCGACCAAATGCCCCACGACTAATTGGTTTGATAATCTCAAAGTCATCAATAGACGTACGATCTTTAGAATGAATTGGGCTGGTTCTCAAGCTACGTACAACATCATCTTCCAAGGGAGCATCTTCATCAATGACAGTGCTCGTTAGATCAACTTTGTCATCATCGACCAGCTCACATAGTTGCAAATACTTCTCCCTGGATAGTTGTGAACTCAAGATAAAGATAAATTTCTTGAAAGATGGAGTAGAAGGAAAAAAGAAGAAGAAAAAGGATGGAAAGATTCCTTTGTTTTATCTCCGAGCCCTCTCTCCACTTCTTGGTTCTTACTATTTATCATTTTCTTTTGAGAGTACAAGCAGTATATGGATAAAACACAGGAAAGGTCAAATTACCGAATCAGCTTTTCAATGCGAGTTCCAAATGTTTCAACAGTGAGTGCATCCAACTTTCTGCGTTCAGTCACAACTTTTAAATCTTCAAGGCAAGAGAGCAAATAAGGTAAAGAGCGATCATCATCTATAGGCGTATTTGCCACACATCGAGCAATATCGGCAAGTTCATTCATCTGCAAAATTGAAAAAGTAACATGAAGCCGTCAATAAAATCCTCCAGGCGAATAAACAAAAGAGAAGAAGAAAGATGCATTATAAAAGAAGTCCATACAAGTTATCCTGGACCTAAGTCAACAGTTAGGCAACTTATCACCTGTAGAATTAAAACCATCCAGAACAATAATTAAATGTAAATGATGTATGCTCAAGTTGTATATTCACACTGGGAAACAGAAAGCAGTGCTCCAGAGAACACTAACCTTTTCACCCTTTGGAAATTCACCCATCAACAGATTTTTTTGGTATTCTTCAAATTTAAACCATTGTACAAAATCCTCTTTCGTTAGTTTTTAAAAGAAGTGAGGAACTCCGTGAGCAAAGTGGGAATTTAAAAAAATTATGGCTTCTTTCTTTCCAAAAAGAAAAAGTAAATAAGATACTTCTCTCCTCCCTGCCTACCTTCACTTTCTTATTCTCCTCTAATTTCCTAAGAATTTTTTTTTTGGGGGGGGGGAGAGGAAGAGAATAGCCAGGTGAAGGAAAAGCACAACCGCAGAGCTTATTGCTTTGTACTCGGACAGTGAAAATATGCCTGTTGCTTATCATGATCACATTGCAAAAGCTAAAGTACTTTTGTAATTACAATTACTACAAGAATTCGTGTATGGAGAAGGATACTAGCATTTCTTTCGACTTATGCATCTTAGCAGAGTTGGAAAATGAAAGCATCCTATAACTGACCAACCGGTGAAAGGATGGTCGAACCCATCGATAGCTGGCAGCAAGCCCAGTACGATTAAGCAGACTGCTTTCTTGTTCATTTTAATCGTTGTTTTTTTTCTCTATTCTTGTTTCTTTTTCCCCATTCATCTTCCTTTTATGCTCTCATCCAGAGCAGCACAAGGAGTGTGCTTTTGAGCCCAGAACTGTTAGCCAAAGTGCTTTTTTGTTTGTCTTTCTCTCTTTATTTTCTTTTCTATTTTACTTTCTTTTTCTCCCTTTCATATCTCTCTATTGTAATGATCCATATAGGTGATATCTACTGGTTGGATATAGGTTTAGACATGTTATAGAATTTCTTTTTCTTTTTCTTTTTTTATTATTATTATTATTATTATATATAAAACTTCCTTTTCACTTTCACTCTGATTTATGAATTGAGCTTAAAGAAAGAAGTGAGGGTTTCATAGCCGACCCCAACTTGTTTGGGACTAAGGCGTAGTTGTTGTTGTTGCATCTCTCTCTATTGTCTCATCCAGCGAAGAGAAGAATAATAATATGACTAATGGTTGAGGGGATAGGAGGTGGAGGAAAAGGAGAAGAAGAAAAATTAGCAGCAGCAAAATCATTTCAGGCCAAGGTTTTGATGCGCGACAGCGAGAGGAAAAGAAAAAAGGGGAGAAAAGAATTTCACAACTCCGTTAATGGACCTAACAGAAAAGCGGCAACTTCTAGAAACTTCAATGGAGAGGATGCCACCAAAAACAGTTTCATGCAAAAAAAATGCCAAATGATGAACAATTTCGTGACCGCTGGATCAATTTACATTATAACCTATAAGGATATCAACTTTCCACAAGAAGCACCGCGACTGCATCTCGAGAAAAGAGCACAATTGAAATTTTCAGGTTAGATAACAATTTCTAAGACAGGCTACATCTACCAACATATCCACAACCAGAGAAAATACATGCAAGTGCATGCAGACTCTGCTGGCAGCAATAGAATTCTTATAGGCGTATCACCAAAAAAAAAGTGAAACAACTACATGCTGAAGAATCATAGTAGTGTCTACCTGAGGGAGATCATCATGCTCAGAAAAACAACCTTTTCCTGTCAATAGCAGGTCGATTGGGCTGGTCTTTGGTGTCAGTAATGGGGACCTAGGTGTCATGCTGCCAGCAGATGATGTTGTCATTCCTTGATCAGACTTGGGTCCAAACCGGGTTTTACACGACATAGAAGGTAAACCTTTAAGTTCATCCATGAAAACAGAGTTATCCACTTCAGGAAGACAGTCAAGCATATCCTCTGAACCTCTGCGAGACCAGTCACTAAGCTTTGGAGAAAGAAGTTCAGATTCCTCAGTTACACTAGAGTTAGATACTTTTGCACCGTCTGGGCTTCCAACAGCATGCTGAATGTCCTTCTGTGCAAATGACTCCATGAGCTTCTCAAGAGTATCTGCAACCCTTATCAAGCGTTCATTAAGACTTAGACCCTTTTGATCACAACGATCGGCAATTGCACAAATTCTGGAGTGGTCTTCTACATGTAATGTGGGGACCTCCTCCTCACAAATACGACATATTATTGAACTCTCATCAGAAACACCTGGTTGATCACCCCAGTAACCCCAGGAAACTTTACGGTGATGTTTGGAAGGAACTGAGGAGTGTGCATGTGAATCCCTAGCAGAAGAAAGATCAGGATGCTTAACAGTAGTTAGATCATCAGAAGGGCCTCTTTTATCTATTAATAGCTTCGTAGATTCAATATTGCTATCAATGTTCTCCTCTTTGATTGGAGAAGCTACTTTGGGACTTTTTCCTGCTGGAGTTGGAAATTTCTTCCAAGATGCCATTCGATTCCTACTGCCTGGAGAATCCAGTTTTTTTGCAGTTTCAGCTTCTGAGGTCTGAAAGTTACCTGGCTGTACAGCTTGATCTCTCTTCCATTCAGAGCCATGTTGCTCCTGGCTGTAAGATTTTTTTGTAGGAGGCAACTTTGGGAACTTCAGAGGACCAGATATCTTTCCATCTCTTCGCTTCTCTACAGGTTGCAAAGATTGACGAAGCTGAAATAGAGATTCATCCTCAGCAAATCCACTTTCCTTGTGAAACTGAAGCAATCTTGTGCACCTTGTAAGTATAAAAAGCATTCTAGTGTGCAGCTGCTTTAGCGTACCCATGGGGAGTTCCTGGCGTCTATCATCAAGTTCCTGAACGATGCCCTCACACTGAAGCCAAAATTCCCCAGGAGATGTCATTGCACATCTCCGAGCCAAAACCAGCAAATCTTCAATAGTTTCCTGCCATTCTGGATGAGTTTCGGCATTTTTTTCTAAAACTCCAACCAGATCTGCTGCGAAAACACGCAAATCAGTATCGACTTCCTCCTTTGCTTTGTCAAACTTTGCCCTGATCATTGTTAAAACCTCCTGTTGAAATTGCAATATACTGATCAACATTTGAAAAAGTATGCTGATCATTTACAAACTTCAAGAACCTTGCAAAACGGTTGAATTACCTCCAAGTTGTTCAAACCTCGAGGTTTCCAGAATGGAAAAGGCCGTACACCTTTGGAATTTAGTTCATGCGAAAAACTTTTTATATCTGCAGGAAACCTTTTCCTAGGAGCACTAGTCACCCGGAGTAAAGCTTGAAAGCGTGGTGATTCAGACTCCTTTGGGTTGTCACATTCATATGATTCCTAGAAAGTACAAATTACATCAGAATAAGAATAATACAATAGCAACAAAAGGATCAATTAATGCAACAGGTTAATCCTCTTTACCTTCAATTCTGGAGTATAAACATCTGAGCCCCTCAGACCTCCAGAATAGCCGCAAGATGAACTGAATCGGCCTGCATAAGGATCAAAACATAAGAAACTAGAGCATAACTTTAACCTCAAGCAACTATGTGAACTTCCTATCCCAGAACATATTACTAATTTAGTGACTTTTCAGCAGTCATATGAATAGCTTTCGTTTTTAAGTCGAATAAAAGAAAAGGAAGAACACTTGTCGGCCAGATTACAACACAAAACATTGCATGTAGTAAGAACAAAGTCATTCATACAATTCCCTAGAATGCTTACTGCAATGGAGGAGAACCAGCTCTTACTGGACTTCAGTTGTTAAAATTCCTAATGATCAATTTATATCTCTGTCCATATATGCACCTAACGTCTAATCCTTAGTCGGATAGAGGTAATCAACATTCAAGCAGCCAAGAAAGGGAGCCCAGAGGCATAAAGTACAACTGGTTGGAGCAGTGAAGAAGAACTACTTCCATGATACTGTATGGACCAGAAACATGGGATTACCAGACTTGTCAAGGAAACAAAACAAAAGAAAGAAAGAAAGAAAGAAAGAAAGATCGGAAACCAGCCATGTTTGGCTTTTATCGGACCAATGCCAATTTCCTATCAGAGTCGCAAACTAGTGCATTTTTATCTGAAACTATAGGAAACAAATGTAACTTTGCCTCGGACTTTTACAAACTTTATAAACAAAGCCTGCTAATAGGATTCAGTCTGCCGCAAGGCGAAAGGGTAGTCCTTGGGAGCCTAAGAGATTCTTTTTTTAGTAGTCGATGGAGCCTACTTAAGACAATAAAATCACAATAAAATTATCGCAGAAGCTTTTAGCACTACTTAATCATGGAAATGGATAGTTTGGGGGGAGAGAAATAGGAGAGCTTTTGAGGGGATTGAGTCTCCTTTTTCACATCTTAAAAATAATCTTTTATCTTTGATCGCTTTTTGGCGCACTCACATAGCCCCTACTTGTATAGAAGATTGGGCAACTTTTGTAGAGAATCATGTTCTGATGTAAATTCTCTACTTTGTGGTATACTTCCTGTATAGGGGAGTTCTCTCCCTTTTGATTAATACAATTTACCTTATCAAAAAAATCATGGAAATGGAAAAATCCAATATTTCCAGCTTCTTTGGGAATCACAGAAGACTAGGAAAAACACCAAATATGGATGAACATACAAAATAGTGTAACAAGAAATCAAACCTGAAAATTAAAAATAATAATGTACCACTGCATAATTTTATCTCAATATGCAGTCCTTGCTTGTAGATGATAATTTCATGAGCCTAAAGGGGGGATTTTTCTAGTATCGTTGCTCGGCCAAAGTTTCACTACTAACTATGTCATACATCTTTGATTGTGTTATCCTTTTATGCGGCCAACTGAGATCTCCAGGGCTAACTGTTCTATTTCTTTATTTTTATATGCGTCATATTTTTAAATAAACATTATGTACGCTAAATTTCTAAAACTATCAGTACAGGTGTATTTGGTTCTTTTATTTCTTTTTTTAGAGAACTTGAAAAAAAAAATGCCAAAACCGAAGCCAAAAGAATTTCATATGCATCAGTCTTTAACTCTGCCGTACAGTTTTGTAGGTGTTATCATTATATGGTGGCACAGGGGTGGTGCACCACGTTACCCAATTAGAATGTCAAGGATGTGGGCAGGACAGCTATGTCAACCGCACAGTTTGGGTGAATATCAGCAACGAGACGCATGGGAGAGCCCAGTGCTGCACATGAAAGTGACAGCATATTGCAAGATGGCACACATGAGCATGCAGCACCTCGACCACGTACCAACAAGGGCGGAGCAGCCTGAGCGATAAACCATGACATGGCTTTGATGGTGCACAGCAAGCCAACCCACCCACTTCATCTTAGTCACTTATTGTGATAGCTTAGGACAATGAGGATCATCCCTGGAGGAATAGATCTTGCCATACCTCATTCTTAATTTTTCTTTGTGAACCAGAAAGAAACAGGGCCAACTAAGAATCCCCTTATGTTTTCTAGTAGAAACCAAAAGTATCAATGCTTTTGTATTAGCAGCCCTCAAAACTTAG
This sequence comes from Nicotiana undulata, assembly GCA_005239495.1. Lineage (NCBI taxonomy): Eukaryota > Viridiplantae > Streptophyta > Magnoliopsida > Solanales > Solanaceae > Nicotiana > Nicotiana undulata. Next base: position 25,235 of record ML295109.1, on the reverse strand, counting down.
GTCGTAGTATCAGACTTAATTATCAACAAAGTCTTATTTCCTCCATAATTTTCCGTCAACATCTAAGGCACTAAGAAAAGTTGCAAGATGAGAAACACTGCAACTGCCAACTGCTCCCTGTCCCTAAAGAAAACCCACCCAAAAGAAAAACCGCCGGCACTCCGCCTGTCACTATCATCTGACATATCAATGGATTCACAGAAAGCACTTCAACTAAATTGTGTCTCTGTGACCGAGGACAATGTGTAATTCTATACCAAAACCATTTTTTTCCCCGAAAACCAAAATGTTCCATCTTTCTTCCAGTTGACTCCAATTGAACATTTGCTCATTTGGAAAATAGCAGACAACCCTCTGCATAACTAGATATTTCATTCAAAAGTTAAACCTTCTGAGAATTACGTTAAGCCTTAGCTTCTACCTCCTAGTCAAATAGTGTATAATTCAATTTGACTTGAAACTTACTATTCTAACAATCAGGATCACCATGAAAAATCATGTACTGCATGATTCAGTTTCCTAACCTAGTAAATCACACCGTCAAGGGCATCTGTCTTAGTGTTCGAGTGTTGGATCACCGTGTGCCAAGAATCAACTGATTTGGAAGTAAGATCCTTGTACTGTTGAAATACACAAGTTGAAGTTGTATCATAGTTTCTAGTTGCATCAGCTTTTGCTACTTTTCTACTTCCCTTGTGTGATAATAGGATTAGTCTTTCAAACACAACAACTAGCATTCACATTTTAAGCCAGTGGATGTGAAGTACCACACCACTCACTAATATTTACGTGCTTCATACGGATATATACATATGTATGTGTGCAATTCATTGTAATTCATGTAGCTTTTGTAATAGCAAAGACAAGGACTTTACCTGCTTCAGTAGATGATTCACCATTCTGCAGCCTCGATGGACCAGGTACACGTGGACTTTGCTCCTTGGAATGACCACTCTCAGAAGGCATACTATCTGAATTTCTCACATTATCCGCGGAACCCATCCCTGACTTCTTCTCAACACTCTTCTTACCCGAAACAGAGCTCGACGGGCCCACTACATTCTTTGACAGATTACTAGCACCCAGTGAATTTCCCTTATCTCTACTAGCATACCCAAAAAAGCTCTCCTGTGGCAACGGCCCAGATCGAGTCTTTATCTTATTTAATCCCAACGATGATGCCACAATTGGCGACACTGATATAGACGTAGGCCCCACTTCCTTAGCCGGATTCTTAGTGGAAGTCGGACTCGGGGTCGGACTTTCTTTACCTTTAACATCTTTTTTCTTAGTAGCAAATGTTGAAATGGAAGATGGGGTAATAGGAGAGTTGGAAGTAGAAGTAGAAGCGGACTTAGACTTCTTCTTGTCGGATCGGATCGGGGAATTGGACCCAAGAGATCGTGGACTGTTGTTGGAGGATCCATCTGGGCTTGATGGGTCGGATTTCTTAGATGAGAAAAATCGGCCTTTGAATACCATAGCTAGGGTTTAGTGATTACTGATTAAATGATTACTTGTTGTTTCTTTTTGAAGTGAATTACAGCCCCAGCTGTAGAAGCATGAGGGGCTGTGAAGTTGGACTAGAACATGAGAATGGAGATTTGACTACTGATGCAGAGATTGGACTGAGGGAAGACTCTGTAGTTTTCCAAGTTTACTACTGTTTTTCTCTGTAGAATCGGAAATGGTGACGGTGACGGTGACTGCGTCCGATGGAAGTTTTGGAGACAGATTGAGAAAGTAATGGGGGCTGAAATGGAACAACCAAGAAAAGAAAAGACTTGACTGTCTTCCATTTCTTTATTTATATGAAGTTTTCGACTTTCAAATCTCAATATAAATAAGCAAAAATTAAAAGATGTAAAAAAAAATACATGTCCATCTTTTTTTTTTCCAATTACTTACCAAGCAATAGAAAAATAACAAAAATAAAGAAATTTTCACTTCGGTGCTCGGTAACCTTTGAGGTCCAACTCACCTAGATTCTAGCTAGAAATCTAAGTTTGAGAGTAAAGTATTATTTACCAAAACCATAGAGAAATACTTATCATTTTATTACAATGTTTGATATTTAAGATATTAAATCAATATTTTTACAATATTAAATTAGAGAAAATGGACATATAAATTCAATCTTTTTACATAACATAACTTCGATCTTTAAGATGTCTTCGATTAATAAAAATAAGAAGATTCAACGATAATATTTAATTGGTTTAATGCATTTAACTATCGAAGCGGTTCAGGACATAGTTTATTGTTTCTTATAAATATTTTAAAATTACATAAGAAAATATAATGAAACACATTGTGATAGTTAATGGCATGGAATATGGTTAACGTTTTGCCGTAAAACAAATACTTTCTCCGGTCCAAAATAAGTGTTTTTTTAGTTGGTTTTACACATATTAAGAAATTCACCTTCTAACATTAATTAGCAATGAAATTGACTATATTAACATTTACTATCTCTTCACATAAACACTCCTAACACATATTCCAACATATTTACTCCAAAGGCAATGTAAGAAAAAAATAATTAATTCAGTCTTGAAATTTAGAAAAATTACTTATTTATGATCACAAAAGAAAATTAAAAAATCACTTATTTTGGACCGGATGAGATATTTTTTAACTTCCCTAAAATGACAAAGATCAACTAAGAGAGTTTGAGGACCGAAAAAAAAATAGAAAATTTGGTTGCCCCACGTAAAGGTATGGCAAAACTTGTAGCTTTTCCTTCAATGGCTTTGCTTCCTCCACTTTTTCATCAAATTCGCGAACAACTTTACAATAACTTTGACCTAATTAGGCGAACAAGCAGATTTAACTAGTACTGTATTAAATTCAAGTCAAAATAATTTGTTGGAGTCTTTGTTAAATTATTGTTTAGTAATTTCACAAGGGATTCAGTTGCCAAACGTGTATATATTTAGGGGTCGTTTTGGCAGGAAGTATTAGATAAAATAATGTATGTGTGTTACTTTCTCTGGTCAATATTAAGTGAATTTTTGGCTTCTTTTTTTTTCCAAATAAGTGATTTTTTTAAATTTTAAGAGTGAATTAATTATTATTTTCCTATATTGCCCTTAGAGTAAATAATGTTGGAGTATGTGTTAGGAGTGTTTATGTGAAGAGATAGTAAAGCTTAATATGGTCAATTTCATTATTAAGTAATGCTAATAGGTGAATTCCTTAATATGTGTGAAAACAACCAAAAAATTATTTATTTTGGACCGGGAGTAATAATATTTTATTTGGTACACTTTTTGAATTTATGCATTATTATGCAAGCATTAGTTATACGTACTATTTGATATTATCTTATGCATAACTAATGCATAGGAAACCATGGTATTTAACGATACAATGGAATTAATGCATGCATTAGCTTAGTTAAAGATAAAATTATCTTTCAAAATTTATGATTGATTAAAATTTGCTATCATATTTATGCAAATTTAAAATAACCCAAGAAAGTGGGAAATAAAATTATATATATCCCTAGTAAAGAAGTAAATAATAGTCATATTTTTTTTTTTATAAATAAATATTTAGTTCTATACTATAAATAGGTAGACAAATTAAATAATTTTTTTAAACTTTTTCATATAAAAACAATCCTCAACATATGTTTCTTTTAAAAAGATAAAGCGATAAACTTGCCTAATATCCATTAGCAATTATTATTTCTTGCCCATATTATATATCTTTTTATTTAGAAGATAAACAAATTCATTGTGAAAGTAAGATCCTCAAATCCAGCAGTAACAAAATGTAACAAGAAGTTATGCACAAATCAGAACTACAGAATAGTTACAGATTTTACCAATGCTTCCTATCGTGTACTAACTCGATATCAAATCAACGAAAAAATACATATTTGATTTCATTTTTATTTCACGTCATTCTGTGGATAACTCGGTTTATTTATTGGTATTTTGAATTTCCCTTTTTCATAAATAGAGAGAAAAAGAAGAGTATCTTCTAAGCGAGCGAAATTTTCACAAATCACTATTGTTTAGTGTTTATTAGTTAGTTATAGCTATCATTTACTAAATTACTTCTTATAGCTATGTTTTCAGTTGTTATAGAGTGTGTTCGATGTATTTAAGCTACTGCAACTCGGCGTGAAACAGAAGGGGGGGGGGGGGGGGGGCC
>ML295109.1:0-20990 GCA_005239495.1 Nicotiana undulata | reverse complement strand
GTATACATGTCTCCGCGGAGTGGAGAAAAGGAGGGGGGGGGGGGGGGGGGTCCAACTAAGCAACGATTGTATTCGATTATATTCAACTGCATTCGCGAGCTGTATTTGTGTATACAGTAATGTAAACTGCGTAAAAATGGTCTTTTCAGCTGTTTAAAACGGTAAGTGAATCAACTAACGCGATAGACTCCTATTATAACTCAACTAACTCAATTATGACACGTAGAATCTATATTTCACGTTAAAGAAAAGATTTTCCCAGCCGAAAAAGACCACAAAACATAGCAATCTCTAGATTTTCAATCCCTCATTTTTCTGTTGCTATCGTTCTGTAGATTTTCAAAACATGTACTCATTTTAGATGAATACATTTATTTGGAATACATAACATATTCATAAGTACAACAGTGAAAATCTTGTAAATACATCTAAATACAACTAAATACATCTAAAAACAAACAGTGAAAGTCACCGTAATAACTCTTTATTAGTAAAATACAGATGAATATATATATTTGAAATACATAACACGTTCATAAGTACAACAGTGAAAGTCATCTAAATGCATCCAAATATATATATAAATACATCTAAAAACAAAAAGTGAAAGTGTAGATTATTTCGGAAATTTCTCAAATTGGGCTTGTTTTGATGTGTCATTGCGTATTTTTGTTCTCTTTTCCGCAACTATATTTGTTGATGAACCTGCAAATACATGTTCCGCTTGAGTGATTTGCAAATCGAAAGATGGCCCTTCGAAATTGAGTGCTTTGGTCGATATACCTCGGATAATCTTCTTGCAAGGAGTTGAATCAGCAATTGGAGAAGAAAATCCGAGTTTACTATAAAAGGATAACAATGGTGATTGTTTCTATAAAAAAAAAATACAGATATACACAACAATACGTGTGCCAACGAAAAACTGACAAGTTTAACATTTACCACAACTTTTTTGGGTAAACAATTTTGAAAATTGAAGGAGAGAATGGAGATGAACGTAGGTTGATAATGTAGGTTGTATTCATGGGGAAGATACTGGGTTAGGAGAGAGATTGTGGAGAGAGAACGTGAGTTTAACAAAATTATATACAATATCGATGTTATTTGGGGGGGGGGGGGGGGGGGGGGAGAATAGAAAGTATATAATTTTATAAAAAGGTATTTATTTATAATAAATAAGATATAAATGTTTGTTATATGAGATAAAAATTCCATTCCAAAAATCTGGCCCAACAGGGATTACAAATTTTGGAAAACTACACAGTATTGTAGATGACATAACATAAAATTTACAAAAAAATACATATTTTATACATAATTATTAATTTTCTTTAAAAAATTACCGAACAAATATAATTATTTTTAATTGATCGGTCAAATATGTAACTTGCGCTACATATTAACTAGTGGGCTCACATCTTATTATTAAATATTTAGGCCAACTTAACCTAGCCAACCCAAGAAAACTGGGTTTGGGTTAGTTCACATGTGATAGCCAACGATGCCCTATATGGAAGTACTATGGGCCCAAAGTTAAGGAGAAAGTTGTGCGGACTAGGGCTGTTCATTTGGATCGGATATTCGAAATCCGAACCGATCCATTCAATTTCGGATTTTTTATTGGACCGGATTTCGGATTGTGTTTATAAAAATTTCGGATTTCGGATCGGATTCGGATTGGTATATTTTAATCCGATCCGATCCGAAATCCGAAATTATTAGGCAATGTATAAATACTACACTTTAATTTCGAATAGTCAATACTTCCTTTACATCTTCCTCCAAGTTATTAGCTTTACAATTGCTAGAGTTAGCTATATTGGCACCATAGTACTCTCATAATTGTATAAACATGAATTTTTCTTAATGCATTGCCTCTTTTACAAAGAAAATATACATATTAGTTTGCAACTTTGAGGCATTTACGATCCGAAATCCGATCCGATCCAAACTTTAAAATCCGAATCTGATCCGATATAATTCGGATCGGATTCGGATTGCATTTTCTAGAATCCGAAATCCGAATCCGAAATGTGCTAAATCCGATCCGATCCGATCCATGCACAGCCCTAGAACGTATTTAAGGCGAAGTGCACAAATAGCCATTATTAAACCTATGTGTGTCAAGGGGTCGGGTCGGGCCGGGTTATTGGAAAGGAGTCCGGGCGGTCTCTGTACTTGGCCAATTACCGGTTTTAAAATACTAGTTTTACCGGTTTCTGTGCCTGGGCGGTGTATTAATTTTTGTATAACTATCGTAATTTATATTAATATAAAGTAGAAATGTAAAATATAAAAACAATCTTATAAAAAGAGTGTTTGAATAAATTTCAAAGGCTTTAAAAGCCTATATTTGAATATTTCATTAAGAATTTAAGATAATACAATGAAGATGGAAAAAATTTTAACTTTTAATTTGCAAGTTATTTTTTTAATTCAAACTTGCAAATTAAAGTTTACATTTTACAACAACTAAATTAGAGAAAAAACAGTAAATTCTTATTTGAGTTATTAAATACAAATCAAGAACTTCAAAGGTTTTACATTGCCTTAGTAAGTTCTTCGTAGCCAACATGAACTTCTTGGCCATCTTCCAGAGTATTAAATTCAGATGGGTTACCTTGTGTTAATATATCTCCAAGTTCATCGTCTCCTGGTTTATAAACATCTCCACGACCCTTATTTCGTCGTTTCGATCTAATCCAATCTCTGAAATATACTAAAGATTCCAAAGCATTGCTTCCCAATGATGACAGATGTTATTGTCTTGCTTGACTAAATGCACTCTCTGAAATAACCGTTGAAATTGGCACATTTAGCACGTCCGAGCCATAGCGGAAAGAATAGGAAATTACTTCATTCTCATGCCACCATCCCAACACTACTATGTGTAAGTGGTGTGTCATCTTCAATATCTAATTCATTATCTTCTATACCGAAATCTTCTTGTAATTGTTCATAATCTATATTATTATCAAGTGATATTTCAGAAACATGTGTAAAATCATTTAAGTTACTACTAGAAGTAGAAGTAGTACCTCTTTTTCTATTTTTTCGATAATCCCGATTAGGAACCCTATTACAAACTCTTTTTGCAACATTAAACATATTCTGAAAATTTAACTACTAATAAAATTAAAATATGCAAATAAAATATTATATAAGAGAAAGAGTTGGAAGGAGTGCACCAAATTCCGCAATATATTGAACGCTTGTTTATTTTTTAAGTCTTGAAATTGAATTTCACACTCCGATGTTACCATGAAGAAACGTCAATTGTTCAAAGTTCAAACTTCAAATAACACCATAAATAAATTTCAAAAAATGAGAGCCAAATAGTTGATTGCAATTTAGGTGAAGAACGAGAGAATGACAATTGAGAATTTGGGTTTGAAAATTAAGATATGAGTGAAGAAATGAAGAAGAGGGGGGGTATATTTATAGTTTTTCAAGGGGATAAATTAGTAAATACTAAAAGTGTTATTTTAAAAAAAATATAAAACGGGCTATTCTTGGAAAATAGTCGTTGGCCAACGGCCAGAATGGCAGTTGGTCGTTGCCAACTATATTAAAAAAAATGATTTATAGTCGTTTAACCGGTCCGATTAAACGGTTTGAATTTAACTTGACAGTATCGGTTCTGACCTGTCCGGTTAAGCGGTACCTTTATCCTACCTCGCACAATATGTTCCCCGTCCTAACCCAGTCCTGCCCGGCCCCCTACCTACCGGTACGGTCCGGAACCGGGTCGACATGGCATGTTTGACACCTATAGTTAATCCTGTTGTTTATAATATATCCATAAGATAGTAATATATTAAAAGATTAGTCAATTCATCAAACTTTAGGTCTAAGTATCCTGAATTTTTGAGCTGTTAATTTAAAATTTAGGGCTTAGTGTCTTAATTTTGAGCTGCTAAGTTAAAATTCAGGACTACATGTCCTAAATTTCTACATTGCTAATTTAAAATTCATGACATAAGATTCAAATTTCTGAATACAATTTTCGAATCTTAGGACATCCTGAAGTTTGAACTTTGAGTTTAAACTTCAGGACACCGTGTCCTGAAGTTTGAGCAAATTGATTAATCTTTAAATATATCATAAACTGTGAATACATTTTAAATAACATATTTTAAAATGGCTACCTGGTGTCATTTTGCTTTTTACCCAGTATCCCTTTTAATGGCCAGTGTTTAAATTTTATTCTTGTTTTAAAATACTGTATATATATACCCAGTGACAGAATGTTGATATTCTCCTTCTTCCTCCCCTTCTTCTTTTCCTTCTTGTCTTTTTTGTAATGATTTAGCATAAATTTTAATGGTTTTAAGTGAATCTGTTGCCAATCTCATTTGATTCTCGTTTCTCACTCGCAATCCATATTATCCTAGTTATCTGACTCTATTTATGTTGTTCCATATTGTCCTTTTGATTTTTTGTAATTGACAAATACTTTAGATTCTGATTTTTCTTATTTTTACTTCAAATATGGTGTTGAATTTTGAATGTGTTTGAACTAGATAAAATGTCGTTTAGTGGAGATGAAATGGACGTTATTTAACTGTTAATAGTGGTTGAATATATAAGATTTTAATTAGAAAATGAGCGAACACATGTAAGTTTCGTTAATTCGGCAAAATTTGGCCAATAATTTAACAAGACAGGTGTTGAAGAACAGTAAGTTAGAAAGCAAGTTGTGGTTGTGGGACCTACCTAATGTTAAGTGGTTATAATATATGTAGGTAGTTAGTCCTCATTAGAGTAGCTTGTATAGATACTCAGTACTTGTACATAGTTGATACAACTGAATGAAGAAGATATAGTTTTTGTAACGATCCGGTCGGTCGTTTTCAGAGTTAGCACCCGATCCCCAGATACTTGCTTCTCCCATGTCTATTTATGCTATTAGAACTTGTCGGAGCATTGAGTGGTGAAATCCGGAGTGATTTTGGAAACATAGTCTATAAATGTGAAATTTAGCTTTAGAAATCGGGCAGTAGTTAGAAATGTGAAGACGGATCCGAAATGGAATTTCGTCGACCCCGTTAGCTCCGTTGGGTGATTTCGGGGTTAGGAGCGTGTTCAGAATGTGTTTTCGAGGTCCATTGTAGATTTAGGTTTGAAATGGCGAAAGTTAGAATTTCGGCGATTTCGGCTGATAGGTGAAATTTTGATATCGGGCTCGGAATGGAATTCTGAGAGTGACAGCAGGTCCGTAATGTCATTTATGACATGTGTGCAAAATTTGAGGTCATTCAGATGAGTTTTGACGTGATTCGGCATCGAATGTGAATTTTAGAAATTTCATAAGTTCTTAGGCTTGAATATATGTAAATTTGATGATTTTGATGTTATGAGACGTGTTTTTAAGGCTTGACCAAGTTGGAATGAGGCATTAGGGTTGGTTGGTAGTTTTGGTTGAGATCCGGGGGGCCTCGGGTGTATTTCGGATGCTCAACGGGTTAGATTTGGACTTAGGAAGCATCCGATTTTTGCTGGTTCTGGTTTTCTCTTATGTGTTCGCGTGGGAGTAGTCGCGAACGCGTAGGCTTAATGGGCTTCAGGGATATTTGTGCTACGCGTTCGCGGGTGGAAGAGTGCGTTCGCGTAGGTATGTCCAGGCACTGTATCGCGAACGAGGGGGCCTGAACGCATCCGCGTAGTTATGGGCGGGGGGGTCCTAGGGGTTTGGTTCGTTACCCTTCGCGTTCGCATGTCGGGGACCGCGTTCACGGAGGGTTAGGAAGCTTGAGGTTCGCGATTGCAGGCCCTCGTCCGCGTTCGCATAGGTCATTTTCTGGGCGCGTGTTCCTTACTCTTCGCGTTCGCGATGGTCCTTCCGCGAACGCATAGAACAATGACTAGGCAGATTCTTTAAGACCCAAAATCGAGGGTTAAAGCCTATTTTTACCATTTTTGAATTTGAGAGCTCGGGAAAGACGATTTTTGAATACTTTTGCACCTGGGTAACTTGGGTAAGTGATCTCTACCCAACTTAGATCAAGTTCCAAGATTCCTAATTTAAATCTAGTCCTTAAAATTCGAATTTGGGTGGAAAATTTGATAAACTTCATAGATCGAGTTATCAAGTTTTGATTGGGTTTTTGACATCCGATTTGAGATATTCTTATATGGTTAGACTCGTGAGTGAATGGGTGTCCGGAAAATATAATTTTTGCCCGATTCCGAGACGTGGGCCCGGGAGACTTTTTGGGCGAATTTTCTAATTTTGCGTATTAGCTTCGAAATAGATGGAGGGAGAGGATCGATCCACACTCAATCCACGGCCCCCCATTTTTCGGAATTCATTATTCAAACAAAATTCCAAAATGCGATGAGCACATGGGGTAAAAGTTTGTATTAGAAGCCGTTAGAATCTTGTGACGTGGAAGGAAAATAAGGATTTGAAGAAGGGAGGGGGCCAGGGGTTCGTTTCTGGTGGTTCTAGGTTGGGTTAAGGCGGAAACAGGTTGAGGGAGGAGGGGGTGCGGCTAGGTTAGAGTGAACTAGGGTTAGAGGAGTTAAGATTATAATTTGGGGTTTTATGTGTTTGGGAGGGGATTTATTCTAGCCCTCTGATTAGAGGCGATGCAGGGCCTGAATTTAAAAAGGATTTGGGGAGGATCAGATGGGTAGGTCCGGCGGGTCAGGTTTATTTAAGAGGTTGGGCTGGATGATTTGGGTTAATTTTGGCGGAATTGGGCTACTGAAAATGGTTGTGGCCCAATCCGAAATTAGGGAAGCTTTTTTTCTTCTTCTTTTTATTTTCTTGATTTTTAACTTAATAAATTAAAAAAAAAAAACTAAACTAAGCCCTATACCAAATCTAAATTGTAAACTTATAATAATTGTCTATTTCTAAGAATTGATTGACTTAAACCTAAAGGAAATTACTAATTTGCAACAAAAAAACTAAAAAAAATGTAAAAAATACCAATCTTTTTTATTTTTGTTTAATAAGGAAATAAACTTAGAAATTAAATTCTAAATGTAATTAAAACCTAAATGCCGAACATGAAATATTTTTGACACTTTTTGGTATTTTTCTCGTGATTTTAAAATATTACATATGCAAATAACATGCAAACAACAACTAACAAAAAAAATTCCGACGACTGACTATAAAATTTAGAATAATTAGAAAGCCTATTTTGAATTTGTAGGAGTATTTTGCATCGGGCAAAAATCACGTGCTCACAGCTACCCCTCTTTGTTCGGAAACGCGGAGAGTTTTTGGGCAAAGATAAAGTGAGCGAATATGAGCGATTTTTTCCCGTTTGGATACTCCATGGGAAGCGCTTTGAAAAACAATTGACCGAACCTTGCTTCCGAGGTTGCCTACATATCCTTGGCTATAAAGGAATCAAATCAGTGTAGTTCTGAAAGTTTTGGTAGATGGGACTATCGAGAAGCTGTGATTTCACTGTTGTTGCTTGCCGAACTCCTTATTACACCGAGACAAAATAAAAAGAAGCTAGGCTAAACTATGATCTATGAATTACAAGAATTCTTTCTACCATCTTCAAACTTGGTCTTGCTGCTTTTACAGTTCTGTTGTGCATCTTGAACTGTCGACCTGCACTCTCGAAGCGAATTTTTGTTGTTGCTAACGTAAATTGAATTCTGAAATGGGTTCTCTTGTTTTCCAGGTGGGTGCCTGATTGCCGATACTTGGACTGCATTCCCTTGTTCTCCAGGTGGGCGCCCGATTGCCAAAACTTGAATTGTATTCCCTTGTTCTCCAGGTGGGCGCCTAATTGCCAAAACTCGAACTGTATTCCCTTGTTCTCCAGGTGGGCGCCCGATTGCCAAAACTTGAATTGTATTCCCTTGTTCTCCAGGTGGGCGCCTAATTGCCAAAACTCGAACTGTATTCCCTTATTCTCCAGGTGGGCGCCTGATTGCCAAAATTTTATCTTTATTCTCTTATTCTCCAAGTGGGCGCCTGATTACCAAAACTTGAATTGTATTCCCTTGTTCTCCAGGTGGGCGCCTGATACCAAAAACTTGAATTGTATTCCCTTATTCTCCAAGTGGGCGCCTGATTGCCAAAACTTTAACTGTATTCCCTTGTTCTCCAAGTGGGCGCCTGATTGCCAAACTTGGATTGTATTCCCTTGTTCTCCAGGTGGGCGCCTAATTGCCAAAACTAGAACTGTATTCCCTTGTTCTCCAGGTGGGCGCCTGATTTCCACAACTTGAAACTGTATTCCCTTGTTCTCTAGGTGGGCGCCTGATTACAACAAACAGACAAACAAAGAAACTTTTCTGCCCCAGTTTGGTATCTGGGCTCACCTGTGAATGTTAATCGAATCTTGTTACCTAAAATCTCTAAGAATTTAAACTAAATCCTATTATCCATGAGGGTCCTGAAAATTTCAAATTGAATCTCATCTTAAGAATGAAAACTTTAAAGCCAACTATATTTCCTCAAAGTAGAGCTTGTGCTAGATCTTGTTACTCATGGATGTTTTGAATTTCAACTAAGTCCCATTGTCCAGGAGGGTCCTGAGAACTTCAAATTAAATCCCATTATCCAGGCGGGTTCTGAGAATTCACGGTCGAACCTGTCTGGTACATGCTTTCCTTACGGAGGGTTCCTCCGGAACAAACGATATTTCCTGCCCCTGTTTCAATCAAAGAAAACTTTATCAGTTTGAAAATTTTGGTGGTTAGTTTGTGGCATTCTTACTGAAGATGGCCTTCCCGCTGCCGTGCTTTGTTCTAACTGGATGCTTTGAACTGGCCGAGAATTTGTTTGACTTTCTGACTGAATCTCAACCACAGGACCCTGAAAGACCCGAATGACCTGCACTCAAACCGCTGTTTTACATTTCTGTCCTTCCCATTTGAACCTCTGCATCTTCCACAACATTCACAAACCACTCGACCACTTGAACTTTCACTAACACCTTAATTTCCATTTTTGCATTGTGCTATTTCTGGTATGTTTTGGCCACACTTTGCTTTGTGCAATTTCAGAAGTTGGTAGTAAGCTTTGGAATCCTTCCTTACTTGCTTAAACAATGCTGACATTGGTAAAGCCTTAGAGAAATAAAACCAAAAGAAATGAAATGCAATGACTTTGAGAATTAGGAATAAAGAAGAAAATTCGAAACAGGATGACTGTTTGTGGGAGAAAAAGGAAAAGAGATTTATCTGAGTGAGGCGGCTGGAACCAATGATCATGACATGTATTTCAGATTAATCAGCCCATCCTGTTCAACCAATCATCTTTCAGTTTTCATACCTTATGCTCGGGATCTCCATAACCCAATCTCTTCGCCAAGTCACTGACCTTGTTCGATTTGCGGTGACCTGAATGGTTTTCACCAACAAACCTCTCTCATTTGTTCATCTCTCAACTCACTGTCGCCTTACGGTGCCCGTGAAGGTTTTCACCAATAAGACTCTCTCATTTTGACTTCTCTCATCTTTTCGTCGTCCTAGGATGCCCATGAGGGTTTTCACCAATAGGACTCTCTCATTTATTTGTTTTCCTTTGTGCGGCACAAAGTGTTTCCCCTGGTGTGAATCATACCTATGTCTCGCTTGACTTGGCACTCTCAAATATTGGTCGGTAGGTCTTCCTTTGGACCGTAATGCGGGCTTTTGGATGGGGTTAGAAAGAAAGGATAAAGGCTTAAAACAAATTGAGTGGGTTCACAATTACAACTTTTGGAATCAGATCTTTTATATAGCCACAACTTCTGCCCTGGTTTCTTTGCCTGGGGGCTTTTGAATTCTTATTTGGATGGGACGGAACCGTGAGGCTGCCTACGTATCCTTAAAAGGAATCAGGTCGAACGTAGTTCATGTCATAGGAATTGATTTGTTGTTGTTACTTTTCTCTTTTTCTCTTATCTTTTCCTCTTTTCCTTATTTATTTACCTTTTGTGTCCGTGTTTCTGAACTTTGCTACTGATTCCAAAAGAGGGGTATGAAAGAAAATATATAAGGCTCAAAGGGGTAATAAAGGGTAAAGTGTTTAGATAGAATAATAAAATGCCTTCGTCATTCCAATCTTCAAAACATGCCAAGTACAAACAAACACAGTTTAAACCAAAGAAATCATACATAATATCTTTTGACTGCATGAAAATTGATAGCCATATCTACACATTTTCCTTCTATATCTGTTAAATACAAAGCACCATTGGACAACACTCTCGTTACCATGAACGACCCCTGCCAATTTGGGGCGGACTTGCCTTTTGCTTCAGCCTGATGTGGAAGGATGCGTTTCAATACTTGCTGACCCACTTCAAATTTCCGGGGACGCACCTTTTTGTTGTATGCTCTTTCCATTCTCTTTTGATACAACTGGCCATGACACACTGTTGCCAGTCTTTGTTCGTCAATCAGACTTAATTGCTCCAAACGGGTTTTGACCCACTCATCATCATCAATTTTGGCTTCAGCGAAAATCCGAAGAGATGGAATTTCAACTTCCGCGGGTATCACTGCTTCAGTACCATATACCAACAAATAAGGAGTTGCACCTACTGAAGTGCGGACAGTAGTGCTATAACCTAGCAAAGCAAAAGGCAACTTCTCATGCCATTTCCTGGAACCTTGCACCATTTTTCGAAGTATTTTCTTTATGTTCTTGTTGACTGCCTCGACAGATCCATTTGCCTTGGGGCGATACAGAGTGGAATTCCGATGCGTGATCTTGAACTGTTGGCATAATTATTTCATCAAATGACTGTTAAGATTAGCACCATTGTCTGTGATGATTACCTTTGGGATTCCGAACCGACAAATGATATTTGAATGAACAAAGTCGACCACTGCCTTCTTGGTCACATATTTGAAAGTTTTAGCTTCGACCCACTTAGTGAAATAGTCAATTGCCACCAGAATGAACATGTGCCCGTTTGATCCCTCATGCTCAATTGGTCCAATGACATCCATGCCCCAAGAAACAAAGGGCCACGACGCGGACATTGTGTGCAACTCAGATGGCGGAGAGTGAATCAAGTCTCCGTGTACCTGGCATTGATGAAACTTGCGCACAAAGCTGATGCAATCTCGTTCCATGGTGAGCCAATAATACCCTGCTCGAAGAATCTTCTTTGCCATAACATACCCGCTCATATGCAGCCCGCAAACTCCGAAATGTACCTCGGTCATGATAGTCGTGGGTTTCTTAGCATCGATGCACCTCAATAGCCCAAGATCTGGAGTTCTTTTGTACAAAATCCTCCTGCTCAAGAAATATCCACTAGCCAAACGTCGAATTGTTCTCTTTTGATCACCTGTGGCTTGTACCGGATATACCCCCATCCTGATGTACTCCCTAATGTCATGGAACCACGGTTCACCATCGAGTTCTTCCTCCACCACATTGCAATAGGCATGCTGATACCGAACTTGAATATGCAGAGGGTCGACATAAGCTTTGTCCGGGTGGTGCAACATTGACGCAAAGGTAGCCAAAGAATCGACAACCTCATTATGGATCCTCGGAATATCCCTGAACTCTATTGGTTGGAACCATTGACAAAGATCATGCAAACATTATCGATACGGTATGAGCTTTAAATCCCGTGTCTCCAATTCTCCTTGAATCTGGTGCACCAGAATGTCCGAGTCTCCCAAGACCAAAACTTCCTGGACTCCCATGTCTACAGCTAACCTCAATCCCAAAATGCATGCCTCGTACTCATCCATGTTGTTGGTACAATAGAAACGAAGCTGAGCCGTAATAGGGTAGTGATGCCCTATTTCAAAAATAAGTACGGCCCCTATCCCGACACCTTTCGTGTTAGCGACTCCATCAAAGAAAAGTTTCCAACCTGGTCTTTCAACCTGCTCCACCTCGTCAATATACATCACCTCTTCATCGGGAAAATAAGTTCTCAATGGTTCATACTCTTCGTCGACCGGGTTCTCGGCCAATGCTTGGGCTTTCACCGCGTTCTGAGTCACATAGATAATGTCAAACTGTGTGAGCAAAATCTGCCACTTCGCAAGTCTTCCTGTGGGCATAGGCTTCTAAAAGATATACTTTAGAGGATCCAGGCGATAAATGAGGTAAATAGTGTAAGATGACAGATAATGCTTCAACTTTTGTGCCACCCAAGTGAGGGTGCAACATGTCCTTTCAAGGGTAGTGTACTTAACCTCATAGGATGTGAGCTTCTTGCTGAGATAATAGATGGATTGCTCCTTCCTGCCAGTGATGTCATGTTGACCCAACACATAGCCAAACGATTTATCCAAGACCGTCAGATAAAGAATTAAAGGCCTCTCGGGTTCCGGCGGGACCAACACAGGTGGGTTTGACAAGTATCCCTTGATTTTATCGAATGCCTCCTGGCATTCATCAGTCAATTTGACCGCAACATCATTATTCAAAAACTTAAATATGGGCTCACAAGTTGTCGTGAGTTGAGAAATAAACCTACTGATGTAGTTTAAACGCCCGAGCAAACTCATCACCTCAGTCTTGTTCCTTGGAGGTGGAAACTCTTGGATAGCTTTGATCTTTGATAGGTCCAACTCAATTCCTTGACGACTGACTATGAATCCCAACAGCTTTCCGGAGGGAAACGC
The DNA here is from genome assembly GCA_005239495.1 of Nicotiana undulata. Classification (NCBI taxonomy): domain Eukaryota; kingdom Viridiplantae; phylum Streptophyta; class Magnoliopsida; order Solanales; family Solanaceae; genus Nicotiana; species Nicotiana undulata. The sequence goes on along the minus strand of ML295109.1, from coordinate 8,426 downwards.
AGTTGGCGGGGTTAAGCTTAAGATTGTACCTGCGGAGCCTTTGGAAAAACTTTCTCAAATCTCCGACGTGGTCGGCCTGTTGCTTTGACTTTATGATCATATCATCCACGTAAACCTCAATCTCCTTGTGTATCATGTCATGGAACACATTAGTCATTTCCCTCATGTAAGTTACCCCGACTTTTTTCAAACCAAATGGCATTACCCGGTAGCAATAAGTTCCCAATGGGGTAATGAATGCTGTCTTTTCTGCATCCTCCTCATCCATCAAAATCTGGTGGTATCCCGTATAGCAATCCACAAAAGATCTGATCTCGTGCTTGGCACAGTTGTCAATCAGAATGTGGATATTTGGTCATGGAAAATTATCCTTTGGACTTGCTTTGTTGAGATCACGGTAATCAACGCACACCCTGGTCTTGCCGTCCTTCTTTGGAACTGGCACAACATTAGCTAACCAAGTAGGATATCGCGTGACTCGAATGACCTTTGCGTCCAACTGCTTTGTGATTTCTTCCTTAATCTTCACACTCATGTCAGTTTTGAACTTTCTCAGGTTCTGCTTGACGAGAGGGAATGCCGGGTCAATTGGCAATTTGCGGACCACCAAATTGGTACTCAAGCCTGGCATGTCATCATACGACCATGCAAAAATATCCTTGTATTCAAACAATGCTTTGATTAATTCTTCCCTGATTTGTGGATCAAGATGAACACTTATCTTGGTTTCTCTGACATTATCTAGATCTCCTAAATTGATTGATTCCGCTTCATTCAGATTAGGCTTGGGTTTTTCTTCAAAATGATTTAGTTCCTTACTAATTTCCTCAAATGCCTCATCCTCATCATATTTTGTTTCATCATCACACTCTATTTCTTGGATTATTATTTCAGAATTAGATTGACATTTAAGACTTGGAAGAAGATTCCTCATGCATGTCATGTCATTGAAACCAGCATAAAAAGAACTGTACAAAGAAGAAAAGAAAAAAAATAAGAACTATCAGGAATGATGGAAAAGGGAAATTGCATTTCATTGAAAATAAAGGATAACAGGGTTTGTACATCAACCAAGAGAAAAATAAAAATTAGGGTCACAACCCTGGAATAACCCAGATAGAAAGGAAAACAAAACAAACTACCAAGACTTCTTCCGAGTAGGGAGAGGAGTAGCCTTCCAATTGTTAAGCTTTACATTCGGCCCGACGAACTGCACGTCTGCTTTGCTAGACCCTTTTACAACTTCTACCATGTTCACATCATCAAACAACCTCTGGAACCTTTCAATTAACTCTTCATCAATGTCAACCACAGGACTTGGAAGTTGACACTGGGTGTTTCCTGGCACCGGTCTTGACAAAAGACCTGGAGAGACGCGGGATAGGCTTCGGAAGTGCCCACGCCTTCTGTTTCAACCTTTTAGCCCTTTTCACATCTGTCGCTGTGGGTTTGAATCCAAGACCGAACGTACCCAAATTTTCAGGGAGGGACACTGGTTGTACGATACCCTGCAAGGATGCACCCAAACCTTTACCTGGCACAAAGCCATTTTTCAGCATTTCAGAGGCCACCATGAGGGATGTAGAGGCTATCTTTGGAGTTATTATACATTTCCTTTCTGGAACCTTCTCGACCGGCACTGTTTCATAAACCTGATAGACCCAAGTCCCTTTGTCATCTTCGGCCTCAGTAAACGGGATGGAGGCATCACTGTGAGCACACAAATTCTCCTCACCATGCACGACGATCTCCTGTCTGTCCCACTCAAACTTGACCATCTAGTGAAAAGTGGACGGTACTGCTTTGGCGGCGTGTATCCACGGCCGACCTAACAACAAATTGTAAGAGACGGCTACGTCCAATACCTGGAACTCCATGGTGAATTCCACCGGTCCTATTGTCAATTCAAGCACTATATCACCAACCGAGTCTTTTCCTCCACCGTCAAGACCTCGGACGCATATGTTGTTCATGTGAATCCTCTCATCATCAACTTTTAAATTGTTCAGAGTAGAGAGAGGGAAAATGTTTGCACTGGATCCATTGTCAACTAATACCCTGGTGACCACAGAATCTTCACATTTTACCGTAAGATAAAGAGCTTTGTTGTGTTTAGTACCTTCCACGGGCAACTCGTCATCAGAGAAGGTGATCCCGTTCACCTCAAATATTTTGTTGGCGATCTTTTCCAGATGGTTCACTGAGATTTTGTCGGGGACATGAGCCTCGTTTAGAATTTTCATCAGGGCCCGACGATGCTCATCTGAATGGATCAACAATGATAGCAAGGAAATCTGAGCGGGCGTCTTTCTCAGCTGCTCCACGATGGAGTAATCTTGTACCTTCATTTTTCTCAAAAACTCCTACTCTTCTTCTTCAGTGACTGCTTTCTTTACTAGAACTGGGTTATCTCTCGATGTTTTAGCTTTCCTTAACTCTTCCGGGGCAAAAGATCTCCCCGAACGAGTTAATCACTGGGCCTCATTGACTTCTTCTTTCACCTCCTTTCCCTTATAGGTCACTATCACCCATTCATAGCTCCATGGGATAGCCTTGGTGTTGACTGCCAGCAACTGGGTTACATGCTTGATGATGACAGGGTCCGTACGGGCACCCTCTACAACTATGATAGGCCTACTCGCCAACCCTGGCACGGCCACCTTTGACTTATTCTTGCTTTGCTACAGCATTACTTGGGGATCTTTTCTCAACTACCACAAACGGCTCATCGTTTTTCGTGCTCAACTTGTTCACTGATCCTTCAACCGTTGGTTTTTTGACTGGCTTGACCTCACTATACCAAATCATCATGACGGATTGTGAAGGCTTCTTGGGTTTCCCTTCCTTATGTACTATCTCGATCATGTTTGTTTCATCATGGGTTGGCAATGGGTTCTGATTGATGTTGGGTGCCTTCGAGGTTTGGACTACAATCTGGTTTGTGTCGATGAGCTCCTGGATGGAATTTTTCAGGTGCCAACACTTCTCCGTATCATGTCCCGGAGTACCAGAATAATATGCACAGCTCAAGGAGTAATAAAGATTCTTCGGAGGAGTGTTTGGAAATTTTGACTCAATTGGCCTTAGCACATCCAACTGCCTCAATCTCTGGAATGAACTGGTATAAGACTCCCCCAACGGGGTGAAAGTTTTCTCCGCTGCAACCTCTCATTTCTGAACACTGGTTTGGGCCGGAAACCTGGACCAACAGGGTTTCGGTAGGCTCGCGGGGGTGGGTAAGCATTTTGTGGAGTTGGGTAGGTGTTTTGTGGGGCTGGGGCGCGCCATTGTGAATAGGAAGGAGGTTGAGTATATGACTGGGCGTGGTGGACAGAAATTTGAGGGTCTGGTAATGGGAAGTAATGTTGGGGTGGATTATATGAGGTTTGGGTGTAGGTTCGGTGAAGGGTTCGAGGCAGGGTATAATGGGATGAATGGCTCCTCTGTCCAAACCACGATCCTGAATCAACTGTTGCCGCATCTTCTTTCTTCTTCTTTCCAATCACTCCCCCGGTACCATTCTGAATGGCTTGGGTGGTTGCCTTGATGGCCGAGTAGCTCATGATTTTGCTTGATTTAATCCCTTCTTCCACCATGCCACCCATCTTTACTACCTCGTTGAAAGACTTGCCTATGGCCGATATCAGATGGCCAAAGTAGGTTGCCATGACCCCAAATACTAACAGGTCGTGATGGCGCCTATCGTGGAACTAGGCTAGCCAACCATCACATTGCTATGCTTTTGTTCAATTAAAATAAGTCACAATTAAATAATAAGCAAGCAACCATATCATAAATGATATAATTAAGTCTTAGCGTCCCCATAATATTCTAAACAACCTCCCAAAAACTGGAGTCAATAGTCATGAGCATCTAAGAATAAATAAATCTAACTCTGCTAAAACTATAATATATGTCTTTGAATCAAATGCTAAGACTAAATAAGGAAGGGAAATGGAGAAGCTGTGGATGCTGGACAGCTACCTCGAAATCCCGTGAAAATACTGCTACCAAACTGCGTCAGCTACTGCTGCGAACTAGTACCTGGATCTGTGCACAGAGGCACATGGAGTCTTTATGAGTACGCCAACTCAGTAGTAATGAAAATAAATCACAGTCTGAGTAATATAAACAAACAGAACATGTACACCATTCCACAACACTAGTAAAACACCAAGTCACCATGTAACATTCATCAATCATAAGTTCGAAATCAATTTCTAGAAAACCCTTGAAACAAGTGCAATATCAGTATATCTCAGTAAAACCAGTGTGAAAACAAAGTAAATCATAGTTTGAAAACTCAGTAAAACCTTTCATAAAAACTGGCCCTCGGGCCATAATCATTTCTCGTAACAATATTTTTCAGTATCAGCCCATTAGGCATCCTCACAATCACTCTGCCCATCAAACATCCTCACAATCACTCTGTCCATCAGGCAACCTCACAATCACTCTGCCCATCGGGCAACCTCACAATCACTCTGCCCATCAGGCAACCTCACAATCACTCATCATAAGCCCCGCGGGCATCACTCAATCGGTACCGGCGCTCACTGGGGGTGTGTTACAGACTCCAGAGGGGCTCCTACAGCCCAAGCACAATAATAAGCCACAACATGGCATAATTCACACACAATATAGGCCCGCAGCCTCACTCATATCATATCATCCTCACAATATAGGCCAGCAGCCTCACTCAGTCAGACACTCTCAATTTGCCCTTCAGGCCATAGCATACCGTGTTCTCGACCCAAAACAGTATTTCACATTTCAAGAAGTAGTATCAAAATACTCTGAGTGTCAAAACAATTTCACAGAAAGGACTGAGTGAAAAATCATAACATATCAGTGAGGAAAAAATAGTAAAAATATCCCCCAAGGGGTAAACAAATCGGCACTAGGCCCCAAACATGGCTTACAACCCAAAATATATCATAATGTAAAAAATACTAATTAAGCAAAGGCTTAAAAATCGGGTTCGCAACTCAATAGTTGTCTAAATAGGAAACATGTTCCAAATTTTTCACCTTTTTATTTCAAAACCCATGAAAGGTGCATAGTCCGGAATTTCATACCCTCAGGACAGGATTTAAAGACATTACTTACCTCAAAACTAGCCCGAAAACTATTCCGCAATGCACTTGCCTCTCGAATCAACCTCCGAAGGCTCCAAATCTACCAAGTTCAGATTTTTATCATCAATATGGGCTTAAGGAACAATTTCCAATCGAAAGATATCAATTTTACTCAAAAATCTGAAACCGGGCAAAACCCGACCCCTGAGCCCGCGTCCCGAAACTCAGATTTTTTTACAGAAAAGTGTTTTTTNTCGCCCCCAAGAGCTCTTTTCCGTACAACAATGGTGTAAAAAGGGGTTTAGGTCGCGGAGGAAATATAATTTAACTTCCGAGTTATTTGTGCACTGCGATCGCGGATGTACTCACGCGATCGCGAAGAACAAATCTCCCAGACCCTACGCGATCGCATCATAAGCCACGCGATCGCAATTCAATGGAACCTCGACCCACGCGATCGCAACCATTCTCACGCGATCGCGAAGAACAACTGACTCCGCTCCCCACGCGCCTGGCTAACACTACGTGATCGCGATGAACCCCACGCGATCGCACTGAAAAAATTCACCCCGGTCCATTTTAACCCTATGCGATCGCAGCATAAGCCACGCGATCGCAATGAATAACCTTCAGCTGTGAAAACACCAGAAACAACAGTGTTTTAAGTCCAAAAATGCCCGTTAACCACCCGAAATCAATCCCGAGCCCCTCGGGACCCCAACCAAACTTACCAACATATCCCATTACATCATTCGACTTTAGTTTCACTCTCAAAACACTAAAACTAACATCAAAACTCCAAATTTGTATCGGATTCAAGCCTAAGAACTTTGATATTTCTAAAGTTTCACCAATGATGCCGAAACTATCCAATCAACTCCGATTGACTTGAAATTTTGCAGACAAGTCCAAAATGACATTATGAACTTGTTCCAACTGTCGGAATTCAGTTCCGACCCCGATAGCCTATTTTCCACTGCCGACCGGAATCGCCAAAAACTAACTTTCACCAATTCAAGCCTAATTCTACACCGGACATCACAAAATTATTCTGAGCACACTCCTAAGTACCAAATCACCTAAAGAAGCTATTCAAGCCATAAAATCCGCATTCCGAGGTCGTTTACCAATAAGTCAATCTCAGTTGACTTTTCCCATTTTTAGGTTATTCTTAAAGACTAATTGACTGAACTCTCACTACAACCATTCGATTTCAAGCCCATCAACACATAAAATACAGTATAACCAATATATAATAAGTCAATAACAACAGTTATAATGCAGGTTTTCACGTAACGACGGATCGAGTCGTTACATTCTCCCCCTCTTAAACAAACGTTCGTCCTCGAACGAGTCTAGAGACATACCCGGAGTCTCAAACAAATGAGGATATTTGCTCTGCATCTCCCGCTCGATTTCCCAAGTAGCCTCCTCTATTGGCTGACCTCTCCACTGCACCTTCACTGATGCTATCTCCTTAGATCTCAGCTTTCTGACCTCACGAGCTAAAATAGCTACTGGCTCAACCTCGTATGACATATCACCCTCGAGCTGAACTGTGCTGAAGTCTAACACATGAGACGGATCACCAACATATTTCCTGAGCATCGACACATGAAACACCGGATGAACACTCGACAAGCTGGGTGGCAAAGCAAGTCTATAAGCCACCTCTCCAACCTTCTGAAGCACCTCAAAAGGACCAATAAACCGAGGACTCAACTTTCCTCTCTTTCCGAACCTCATAACACCTTTCATGGGTGATACTTTTAGCAGTACCTTCTCACCTTCCATAAATGATACATCCCGAACCTTCCGGTCCGCATAACTCTTCTGTCTAGACTACGCCGTGCGAAGTCTCTCCTGAATCAACTTTACCTTCTCCAACACATCCCGAATCAGATCTATGCCCAATAACTTAGCGTCACCAGGCTCGAACCAGCCAACCGGAGATCTACACCTCCTACCATATAAAGCCTCAAACAGGGCCATCTAAATACTGGACTGATAGCTGTTGTTATATGCAAACTCCGCTAATGGAAGAAACTGCTCCCATGAACCATCAAAATTAATCACACAAGCCCGTAACATATCTTCCAATATCTGAATAGTCCGTTCCAACTGCCCGTCGGTCTGAGGGTGAAATGCAGTGCTCAACTCTACATCAGTACCCATACCTTTCTGTACGGCTCTCCAAAACTGAGACGTGAACTGAGTACCTCTGCCAGAAATAATAGAAACCAAAACTCCATGCAACCGGACAATCTCCTTAATGTAGATACCAGCTAACCGCTCTGAAGTATAAGTAGTACTGACAGGAATGAAGTGCGCGGACTTGGTCAATCTATCCACAATGACCCAAATAGCATCAAAACCCTTCGAAGTCCGTGGAAGCCCAACTACAAAGTCCATAGTAATCCTCTCCCACTTCCACTCTGGAATATCTAACCTATGAAGCAAACCACCTGGTCTCTGGTGCTCATACTTGACCTGCTGGCAGTTTAGACACCGTGCTACATACTCAACAATATCTTTCTTCATCCGCCTCCACCAATACTGTTATTTCAGATCCTGATACATCTTCGCGGCACCCGGATGTATAGAATACCGCGAACTGTGAGCCTCTGCTAATATCAACTCTCGAATACCATCCACGTTGGGAACGCAAATACGGCCCCGCATCCTCATAACTCCATCATCACCAATAGTCACATCTCTGGCATCACCCCGACGAACTCTATCCTGAAGAACCAATAGGTGCCGGTCATCATACTGTCGTGCCTTAATCTGATCAAATAGAGAAGACCGAGAAGCCATGCTAGCTACCACCCGTGGAGGATATGAAAAATCCAATCTCACTAACTGACCCGCTAAAGCCTGAACATCAAGGGCTAAAGGTCTCTCTGCTGCTGAAAGATAAGCTAGACTTCCCAAACTCTCGGCTCTGCGACTCAAGGCGTTGGCCACCATATTGGCCTTTCCCGGATGATACAAGATAGTCAAGTCATAGTCCTTGAGAAGCTCCAACCATCTCCTCTGCCGCAAATTCAAGTCCTTCTACCTCAGCAAATACTTCAAGCTACGATGATCGGTGAAAATCTCGCACCGCACTCCATACAGATAATGCCGCCAAATCTTCAAGGCATGAACAATAGCAGCTAACTCCAGATCGTGCACTGGATAGTTCTTCTCGTGAACCTTCAACTGCCTCGACGCGTGGGCAATCACCCTACCGTTCTGCATCAACACCGCTCCCAAGACAACTCTAGAAGCATCAAAATAAATCGTATAAGAACCCGAACCAGTAGGCAACACTAATACCGGAGCTGTGGTCAATACTGACTTGAG